>CAUYQV010028755.1:0-20133 GCA_963574575.1 Galagoides demidoff | reverse complement strand
ATCACAGCTCATAGCAACCTCCAACTCCTGGGCTCAAGCGAGTCTCCTGCCTCCGCCTCCCCAGTAGCTGGGACCACAGGTGCCCGCCACAACGCCCGGCCATTTTTTGGTTGCAGCCATCATTGTTGTTTGGCAGGCCCGACTGAGGATTTGAACCCGCCACCTTAGGTGTATGTGGCTGGCGCCTTAGCCCATTGAGCCACAGGCGCCAAGCCTGGTGTCTCTTTTCTACACATTTCTTTTAGGAATTACTTTAGAAGGACAGCTATCCTTTGTTACCCTTGCGCTTTTCGCTAATGTACAAGTTTTTTACTATAAAAATTATATTTAGCCATATAAGAGAACATTTGAAAAACAGAGAAAAGAAAAATAACCACTCTAATACAATAACCATTATTAATTATTGTATTTCATGCCAGTCTTCTACTGTGGATATTTTTAATACCATTGTGACCTTGAATTTGTATGTAAAAAGTTGTTCTAAAAACGCAGAAATAATGTCAGATCAGAATCTGACCTATAGTTGGATTGAAATAGATTAAAAGATCTCTAATGGAGATCTCTTTTCTCCAAGCTTTGAAACTTTGTTCTTTAAAAGAGCGTTTCTTTGATTTTTTTTTTCTTTGAAAGCCAGTTTATAAACTAGAAGTACTCAGGATTTCCTGGACTTTCCATGTTCAGATTTTGCTATGTTAGTATCAGGACAACACTGAAGTTGCAACCAGTGTGATTCATGCTGTCTGATAAATCTAAACCAATCAGTTAATCAACATTATTAAGTATGAGCAGTTGACTTTGTAATGCAGGAAAAGAAACATGCCATTTGCTTTCATTAATACTATAACTACACTGATAGTGGCCCTCAAATTTGAGTAGCATCTACAGTTTTTAAATTTCAAATTGGCTTTTCTTTCAGTAGGTTATGTTTCTAGGGAAAGAGAGAAAGCATAGGTAGGTACTTAGAATTTTCTTCTATACTTTTCCATCCCTCTCGGGGGATTAGGTTCAAATAGACTTTGGCTGACTGTCCTCCAGGGAGGCGACTCCCCTGGGTTAATGGTATGGCGCTGGCAGACAGATATTTTTGGAACCATTCTCCCTCCTTAAAAGAAACTTGCCCAGGGTCTGCTTCATTTCCTCCACAGCTTTATTTTTTTATTTTATTTTCTTTTAGAGACAGAGTCTCTATCGCCCTCGGTAGAGTGCCGTGGCGTCACAACTCACAGCAACCTCCAACTCCTGGGCTTAGGTGATTCTCTTGCCTCAGCCTCCTGAGTAACTGGGACTACAGGTGCCTGCCAGAACACCCAGCTATTTTTTTGTTGCAGTTTGACTGGGGCCAGGCTCGAACCTACCACCCTCGGCATATGGGGCTGGCGCCTTCCCACTGAGCCACAGGTGCCGACCCACCCTCCACAGGTTTAAAGGTGAAAATATATTATGAAGATGTTGCTGAAAAACTCCAGTTCAGGAGCCTTTGCGAGGGTACCTGAAGCCTCTTATTCACTAAGGAAACTTTTGGATTAGCAGTGACTGGGCTGTCTGGAAATGTTTTCTTGACAGAGAGCTGGGACCAGACCAGCCTTAGTAGTGAGGGGCAAAGGGAGATTTGCTGGGGTCTCTGCTATGGCAGGAGTTGCTCTAGGGAGTGTCACCTTTGACCGCTACTAACTGTGGATGGGTATGGGTCATGCACAAGGGTAGCACTGGGCAGGACAAAATCTTTTTAGAGCTTTGAGAATCTCTGTCCTATTTGTCAACTTTGAAGTATAAATGTTTGCCTGGCTAATTAGCAATGAACTGCTGGCAGTTTCTTCAAGCTATTCTTTTGTGCAGACTTGGCTTTTTTATTTTTTTATTTTTTGAGATAGTCTTCCTCTGTCACCCTGGGGAGAGTGCTGTGGAATCAGCCTAGCTCACAGCAACCTCAACTTCCTAAGCTTAAATGAACCTCCTGCCCCAGCCTCCTGAGTACCTGGGACAACAGGTGCCCACTATAATACTCAGCTAATTTTTTCAATTTTTAGTAGAGATAGGGTCTCGCTTTTGCTTAGGCTGGTCTCAAACTCATGAGCTCCAGGGATCGTCCCAGCGGGGCCTCCCAGAGTGCTAGGATTACAGATGAGCCACCATGCCTGGCCCAGACCTGTCTTTTAACTGGGGAATCAACTTCAACAGAAACTGGGAGGGCATCGTCAATGGGGCGTTTACCTTGCCAGGGTGATTGTAGGCTTCAGGTCGCTGTATGGTCAGTTACCTAAAAATATACATTCATCAGCTTTTTTAAATTAAAAGACATTTTTCCACTTAAAAGAAAATTTGCTTCCTACTGGGGGAAGTGAAGTCATTGTTAAAAGCCCTTTAAATGTGTGCCAGTGATGTGTTGGTGCTGATCAGACAATAAAAATCCAGATATTTCCTGGGCAGCGCCTGTGGCTCAAAGGAGTAGGGCACCAGCCCCATATACTGGAGGTGGTGGGTTCAAACCCAGCCCTGGCCAAAAACTGCAAGGAAAAAAACCCCAGGTATTTCCCTGCTAATACCTCCGAGTACATGTTCTTGCCTGGGTAATCCCATGAATAGAATATAATGTTTCCTTAGGATTCCATCCCATTTTTTAATAGCTGAGATTAGTTAGACATGATGATTGTACAGATAGAAGGAGAAAGTGAACTTTTCTGCTCCCGGTTGCTCTATCCAAGCCTGTCAGAAGGCACACTGTGTCAACAATCCTGCAGGAATATTAGGTCACTTATGTCTGTAGCTGATCTTAAAAATAGATCTTTTTTTTTTTTCTCTTGATTTCTTTTTGGGGGGAAAGGATCAGGCTCCAGCCACACCTTGAGTGGGACCAGCCCCTGCCCAGCATTTCCATACCCCCCAGTTCCTCCTCTCTGTGGGTAGATGGGATGCAAGAGGCATTTTGCACAGCTGCAGCCAGGGGGAAGGCAGAACAGAACGCTGACAGCCATGTGGGTGCATGTGTGGGCACAGGCCCCCAAGCCAGGAGCTTATCTCTGGTACCTGCGTCTCTGGCCTCTTCACCTGTCAGAATCACGAGGGTGACACAGGGTCATGTTTTCCAGCATCAGGTAAAAATGGGAGATTAAGAAAATTGAGTGGGCAGCGCCAGCCCAATATACCGAGGGTGGCGGGTTCAAACCCGGCCCTAGCCAAACTGTAAACTACAAAAAAAAAAAAAAAATAGCCGGGCGTTGTGGCAGGTGCCTATAGTCCCAGCTACTTGGGAGACTGAGGCAAGAGAATCGCCTAAGCCCAAAAGTTGGAGGTTGCTGTGAGCTGCTATGCCAAAAAAAAGAAAAGAAAAAGAAAATTGAGTTCACGCTGAAAACGGTACCGCAAATTAAGATTATTCAGTGTCTCAGCTGTTAATAGCAAGATGGAGATTCCTCAAAGGAAGACAAAAGCTAATTGTTTATTTTGTTATTTCAAAAAATTACAAAATTAAAAACATTTAATTAAGGTCATGCCCCAGAAAGGCTTTGCAAATGTTGTCCGCAGGAGTTTTGTTCTAATTGCCTAATAATTGAGATCTCTTTGCAGCAGGCTTCTACAGTGACTTCTCCTGGTCCAGGTGGCTTTCTGTGACACGCAAATTTCATTTTATAGAAACTAGCATTATATGGTTTCAGGGTCCACATGTCAGATGGATTAAAACTGAACATCGAGATGGCTCAAGAAACCTCACTTCTGCTTGAATCATTGCCAGTTCACATATTAATCATGTCATGGTCACGTGGAGGGGTCACGTGCTTATTCTAGTACTGGTTAGTTCAGATAGTGGGACCTGAACACCTTTGAAGTGATTTCTGCCAAATTTCTCCCAGCTCTACCTTTGTGTGGTATGGCTAGTATCTGGCCTTGGCTTTAAATGTGGTGCTGCTTTTCCAAGTGCCCTTATTTTGCAAGGTATAAAGAGTGTGGAGCTATATGGCTCTGAGCCAAGCAGTGAGTACCTGCAGGTGTTCAAGAGCCGTAAATTAATGCTGCCGGTATTTGCTGAATGGCACTAATATGATGACGATAGCAGGTGGTGCCCTTAAGCTGACCACTGCTCCCTGTGTGTGATGAGTCTTATAAAAGATAGGCTCGGGGAAGTGGTTGCCTGTAGGGAGCACATTCATAATATTCTGGGTCCCGGGAGAGGAAGAAATGCTTTTGCTTTTGTTGTGGGAATCTTATTAAACCTATCTATAGGGAAAAGGACGTGGAAACCAAATGGACCCTGTGATAATCCGTTTCTTACAATGTACTTGGATAAGACTGGCTTCGTTTTTTTTTAGCTGGAATCATTAGCTTCCATTTTTAGTATAACAACTATTGCTAAGTTGGTCTACAGTAGGCCATTAAGATGGATGTTCGAATTAAAAACATTTTTGGAAAAAAGCCTGGTTTGAGTCTTTGTTAGAAGCCCTTGGGCAGAGATCTGGGTCCCGCCTCTGTTTGCTTATAAACTGTCCCTCTGGTGGCTTTGTTCCCAGACACACTTACCCTGTCCCTGAAATGGGAACACACAAGCCAACTTCTCCCTCGCAGTCTCCCCTGTGGGCCAAAGCTTTACTTTCTTGTCATGTTAGGAAATAATAGATTCAACTGTGAGAGTTTATGAAGTGTTCTGTATGTTTCCCTATTCCTTATTTTTTAAAAGAAGTATATATATGAGAGGGAATGACTCCACAGGCATGCTGTGTGTTGGCTTGTGAACCAATAGTTACATTTTCAGGTTAAACCACAATCATTAAAAAGTATGCAACTTTCAGGTCAGTGCGGTGGCTCACACCTGTGATCCTAGCACTCTGGGAGGCCGAGGAAGAAGGATTGCTTGAGTTGAAGAGTTGGAGACCAGAAAGCAAGAGTGAGACCCCGTCTTTCTAAAAATAAAACAAATTAGCTGGGTGTTGTGGTGGGTACCTGTAGTCCAAGCTCCTCAGGAGGCTGAGGCAAGAGGATCGCTCAAGCCCGAGAGTAGGAGGTTGCTATGAGCGAGACTGATGTCATGGCAATCTAGCCTGGGCAACAGGGTCAGAAAAAAAATTATACAACTTTCAAATTATGTTAAAAGCAAAGGTATAACACTCAAAATTCATCACCTCCTAATATTTTATTATTGTTTTGTTGATTTTTTTTTTTTAAGACTCTCACTCTGCCACTCAGAATAGATTGCAGTGGTGTCATCACAGCTCACAGCAACCTCAAGCTCTGGGGCTCAAGGAATCCTTCTGCCTCAGCTTTCCATGGAGCTGGGACTATAGGTGTGAACCACACAGCCAGCTAAATTTTTTATTTTTTGTAGAGATGTATGGGGGTCTTGCTGTTGTCCACTCTGACCTTGAGCTTCTAGTGATTCTCCCACTTTGGTCTTGGACTCAAAAAACTGATGGCAAAAATACGAATAATGCAGTTTAAAAGTTGTCTCTGTGGCCATTACATTGTGAATAGCACAAATACTCGAGGAAATACCCTTCCGTTATTTGAAAACTACTACCCGATTTCTCCAAGTGAAGGTTTGACATACAGCGTTGTTTCATGTCTGCATTACTCATTAAGGTAAACAAAACCATCCACATTCATATCAGAACTGGACTTGCTGACCAAGTGCAACCACAGATAACACAAGCTTGATAAAGATCCACAAAGGCATTCTTTGAGAATCAATTGTCTATAGGAAATTTACAGAAATGAGGATTGTATATTTTATTATTGTAAGTGTAAATTGTGTGTTCCTCATCTTTTAGATCAATAAAATTTATGGTAAGCATACACTCACACATAGATTGGGCTGTTTTCATGTTGCTGGTTGGCGCCCATCTACCAGCATGCAGCTGCCTGATCAGGACCTTTTCTGGGGTGCTGGACATGATACTCAAATGGATTGCTACTTGCACTGCTCTGACTCATCACACACATAGGCAGCTCTCTCTGCGGTGCCCATTTGCAGTGACAGCTGCCGCACAGTGACTATGGGCTGGTCTTTTTAAGTAAGATTCCGTTTCTTTCTACCAAAACCCCAAGGGCCTGTACAGAACCCCTGGAAAGTGATTCCTAATTAACAATTCCACCCAAAGGGCTCGATAGGATAAGAATTCACTATGGCAAAGGTCTGTCTGAAAAGTGACTTTTTTTGTTGTTGTCGTTGTTTTGTAGGACCGGGCTGGGTTTGAACCCGCCAGCTCTGGTGTACGTGGCTGGTACCCTTACCACTGTGCATGGGCACCAAGCCAAAATGTGGATGTCTTTCTACTTCTCATCTTACTCGGCCCTGGAAAATTATCACAGATGAACACCTCACACAGCAGGGGCACAGGGATGGCTCATTCTTAAGATAAGGCAATGGCTCTCTAAAGGCCCACTCTTATTCCCCAGGAGAGGTCTCTTTCCATCCGTCCCCCTGGTAGGGCCAAACCTTCATATGTCTGTGACAGCTGGAGAGAGTGAGTGGGAGCACCATGTCCAGAGCTGTGAATCTCTGGCAGCCCATCTTTTCACGACACTGGTGGGACTCTTGCCACGACATCACTTCCGTACTCTGGTGCCTCTGGTTTTACGGTTCCTATCTTTCCTAAAGCAAAAGGACTTTTTCCCCAGGGCTCGGCCTTACAGACAAGCAGTTGCTTTTATTTGTGTCTTTCTCCCATCTGTGCCAAGCAGTGATGCCCACCTCTTCCTATGCTCGGAACACCTGGCGTCCCTCAGGCCTCTCTCAGCCTCTTCCAAACTCCCTTCCACACTATTTCTGTGATGCTTTCTTTTGTTGCAGTATTATTGTTTGCTGCAGTCCCTTGATCGTCACGAGCTAGGAATATCTTTAGGGTTTTAAGCCTGATCCCTCCCCTATACCTGGAAGGCCAGGTACCAGGCTGAGCATTGGTGGTGTCCTGGGGCAAAGGTTACTCTGGCATTACCTTCCAGAAAGCTGAATGTCTTTTCAGGAGCATGATCAGACATTTTGTTGCAGCTAAGCATGATAGCATCTTGAGGGTATGTGACTGCTTGGTTATAATCTCTTTTCAAAAAAAATGTAAATGGTTCCCCCAGACTAAGGATATACAGAGCTGAATGCTCCTGCCTGGTATTTTCTGCCTGCAGTAGTACCATCTGGGCCAAATTATCTCCTGATCATGACGACTCGCAGCTGAGTCGTCCTCAAGTGCAGAGAGAGTGGAGATTATTTACAAAGCACCACTGGAGGCGTCCCCACAACAGAGAAGCCAAAGGATGGGGGCAAACAAGCCTCCATGCCACTCGCCATGTGAAGTCTCACTTAGGGACAAGACTGTGGGTTGTCGGTCAGAGACATAGCCACCTAAGTGGTGAGTAGGACGTTCTCCTGTCCTTGCTCGGTTGTTTGTGTCATTGTTTGGGTACCTCAAGTGTAGAAATAAAAGAAGTGTAATGTCCTAGGTGGTCAGGTGCGTTGGAAAGGAAAGGCACTTAAGGGCCCTCAAGGAGGGCGGAGAGTAGGAAAACTGCAAGGTTTGTAAATCCTGAAACAGTGTGCTGAATAATATATTGTCATCTGTAAACAACAGGGCCTCCTTAGTGTATGCAGATATATAATCCCACTTACAGCAGGGGGCTGGAGGCCTTGACCTTCTTTCTGAGACTCTATCCAGTGGTGTGCTAGTAAATGTGGACTGGCTCTCTGGGAGCAAAAAGAATCTGGATTTGTAGAGGTGGCTGATTCCCGTGGGGTAACTATTACCACCAAGGCCCCCTTCAAGCTACCAACATAACATCACTGATTAGAGAGCTGGGAAGAGGTGCAGATAACTACCTTCATGAGCCGGCACAAGCCGCTTCAATGCACCACTGACTCTGCTCCTTGTTAGAGACCTTGCTTACTGGAAGGTTTCCTGTCCTGGGCAGAGCAGAATCCTAGGGAACCTAAGAAGGAGAAGTAACAAGGGGAAAGCTGAAAGAGGCAGGTTGTTTGCAGAGCAGTTGGGCACTGGGCGCTTGGGGCAGATCTCCTGAGTTGTAGCCGAGGACAGCGCCTCCCTGAGACCAGAGTGTGCTGGGGACATTACTATTCTCTGTAACTTTTTTCTATGTTTGAAAATCTTCAGCGTTATAAAACATCTGTTCTTCCCATTTAAAAAGGTCAATGTGAGAATCACCTGAGACAGTACGAGTAACACCACAGTGTGGGCCAGAAAGGGCTTTATATGCTCAACAAGCTGTTGTTAATTAACATCTGTGAAATACGGACATAGTACCTAGGTCATCATTTTTAAAGATTTTTTCTTATGAAAAAATATTTAAAAAATTAGAAAAATATATTAAAAGGAGGGGAAAATCACTCATGATTTAATGACACTTTGATGAATCTAATCTTACCCACGTTCTGCCTTTATACTTGGTAAACTAGCTATTCTTCTATATGCTGTGTTGCTCACTTAATATCTCGTGGACATATTTTATTTGTCATTTCATATTATTTTAGGACATAATGGTAATTGGTTACACGATGTTAGATGGATATGTTATAATTTGATTAACCACCTCTCCACTATTGGAACTTTTTGTTAGTTTTCTTTTTTGATTATTACTAAGCAATATTTGGATAACTATACTCCTAGGCAAAATCTTTGGATGTAACCTTAATCATTTCCATAGGAAAAATTTCTGGAAGTGGATTTTCTAAACTGATGGATATTCTTATAGATGTTTTTAAAAGAGGATTAAATGAGATGACATATCTAACACGTGTGTGTTTGATCTGCGTGTGTGTGTGCTAAAGGTCTAATAAATGGTAGCCATTATTAGCTCGTGTTATTAATTCTGTTAGCAGACTACTGGTGCATTCATCTCAGTGGTGACTTTATTCTAGGAGGTGGAATTTTGCAGCGCCCCACCCCCTGGGGGTATTATAAAGAGAGCGAGATGACAGAATGATGTGGCAAGTTCAGAGCACCAACAGAACCTCCAGGAATCTAGGGATCCGTTCTCTTGTCTTATTCTTTTTGTTCCTTGCTGTCATTTACTTTTGGTCACTTGTCCTGATAGGACCATGGGAAGAGGAAAAAGAGATGGACTATAAAAGCCGCTGATTCTTATTTATCAATATCTTTGCAAAAAGTTTGTTGGGGGAAAGTTTAGCCTCAAGTTAGAACAACTTGGGGGTTTGTGTGTGGCTTTCACTTAACCTTTGCAGCTCTTCAGGTACCTTGTCATCACCTGTGTGCCCCATGTGGCCTTGAGCCGGCTCCCAGAGGGCAGAGCCATCCATCAGAGCCAGGTGGGCCTTCAGCTCAGGTGACCAGCACTTACGCTATTGTCCCTTTACAAAAGGGCAGCAGGGGATGTGTTCTTCCTGTTTCTCCTCTCTTGAAGGTTTTCATGTCCACACCAACCCACTGTGGACCTGGGCCAAGGCCAAGTTGCCCATCAATATTTTAAAGTAGCAGTGTTATAAAATTTATGGAAGACGCACAAAGGACAATTCCCTGAAGTGACGAACCCGCTGGGAAGGGATATTGGCTAAAAGGAGATTTTGCACTTTGAAACAGTGTGAGATCAAGTGCTGAGTCCTTTGTATGCACGGAGCTTGCAGCTTGGTGAAAAGTCTGACCTGGTTTCAAATCCCACCTACAACTGTTAATTTATTTGGTTATCTATTAACAGTCTCCTGGTAGCTTACTTTTATGTTGAAAATTAAGTGCTTGATTGATTATTTTCTAGAACAGTGATGGGATGTTGTTCCATACTTAAGCCAATCCATTAGTGGGCTTTCTCATTACTGATCTCTTTCCTTGCTTTCTAAATTCATTGTGCGTGTGTGTGTGTGTGTGTGTGCGCGTGTGCACGCATGTGAGCACCTGAAGTTTGGGGGAGCCAGAGCATGGAGGAGAAGAGTCTTCATCCCGGAAGTGGAGCTTTTATTATATATTCCCCCATACTACTTACCCACAAAGAGTTTTCAATGCCCAAGGAGCAGTAGTTATTCTTGGCCTAATTCCTAGGTCGAAGCAGTTTCCCAGAGAATTTTATATTATGGTGATTTCATTTTTACAAAAAATCTTAGCCTAAGCCCCTATTTTTAAAAACCTCTACTTGCCTCTTATCTGCTTTGGAGGTATCTTTAAATATTTCCATATTTCCAAGATTTGCTTCTGAGGATTGAGACTCTATTACTTTTGTTAAAAAATTGGTCTATTAAATATTGAATAAATAGAAAAAAGGTGACGTGTGGAGGGCAGAGCTGAGACTTGTGCTTGGGCAGAGTTCTCGCTGTGCTGGACACTTAGTGGTCCCTTCACCCCATAGTGTGGCCAGGTGTGGCCTGAGGTGACCTGAGCTCCCGCGTAGGTCACCTCTGGCCCCCAGTACAGTGCTATTCCATGCTGCTCAGAGCAAAGCAGGATGTGACTCATGTTCTGCCTGGAAAAGTTTGGGAAACCCTGGAATAAAGTGTCAAGCGTGACAATGAAATGTACATTCATGTCCCCCAATAACAGCTTACAGAGTAGTCTGTGCCATTCCTGTTTTAACCCATTCCCTTATTTAGGGTAGACCAGAGGTTCTCAACCTGTGGGTCGCGACCCCTTTGTTCAATTTGTAACAGCGCGACAATTAGGAAGGTTGAGAACCACTAGGGTAGACAGTCTTTCCAATTTCTAGATGAGGAAACTAGGTGCACGAGGCTAGCTAGGAGCAGTCAGGACTGAAGCCTGGGCTCCTCCATCCCCTGACCACCCTACTCTACGGGGAGATCACGCTGGTCTGCTCATTTGGCCTTTTACATGTTATCTCTGTTCACCTTTGCAACCAAGCTGGGGCAGACATTGCTACCCACATCCTCAGGCTGGGCTTCCAAAATAGAATGAATAGGATAGGATCGTCTAATCCACTAGTGCTGATGTGAGGAGCTTCCTCAACCCCTGTCTGCCTGCTGGAAAATTCTGTCTCAGAGCCAGTGGATCTCAATAAGGACGTCCAGCACCTTCTACGTTTGTGGTCTGATAACCTGAGGACTTGGGGGCAGCAGGTAGCCAGTGTCTCATGGAACTTGGTTTATGTAAGGTATGTTCCTGAAAATACCCACAAGATAGAAGCTTCATAAATATAACACTTGGAAAGAAAGTATTTTGGGGAAGGGTAGGGATCTACAGGCAACCTTCAGTGAAGTAAAGAATCTTTTCCAACACACTCCTGAGCTGGCTAATCTGTCAAGCTCGGTTTTTGACTGGGGCTAGAATATGTGTAGGCCCAACTGCCAAGTCTCACTAAGAGAAGGAAACTGGGTTCCTTTAGGCAAAGGGCCTTTGGTTCTTAGAAGTGTGTAATGGGAAAGAGCATGAGGAAAATGGTAGAGTTTGTGCCGGGGTTGGTGTTGATCCATCAGCAGGACTTTCATCTCCCAGCTTTCCTGGAAGTGTGGAGATTTCAGTTCCACAGAAGCCAGTGCCTTGGCCTCAGAAGCCAAAGTGAACAACTACTCAGGCCTCACAAACAGAGCTATGGTTCTGTCATATATGCGTGGGGGGGGGGGGGTCAGTCCTGGATCCACATCTTCTGCCCTGTATTGGCCCCCTGGGACTGCCGTTACTGCTGGGTGGCTTATCCAAGTGGCATTTATTCTCTCACAGTATGGAGGACTGAACTCTAGAACCGGCAAGGCTGGTACCAGCAGGACAGGTGTCGGCAGGGTTGTGCCCCTAGGGCAGGCTGCCCATGGCTCTAGGGAAGGATCCTTCCTGCCTCTCCAGCTTCGGGTGGCTCCCGGCATCCTTGGCTGTGGCTGCATTTTCCAGTCTCTGCCTTGGTCCTCACACAGTGGGCCTCCTCTCTGATGGCGTCCTCGTCCCTTCTGTTTCTGTTAAGGACACTTTACATCGTATTTAAGGCTCACTTGGAAAATCCAGGATGATCTCTTTTCAAGATCTTTAATTATATCTTCAAAGGCCCCCTTTTTAAAATAGATCACATTCCAAGGTCCTGGGGTGTAGGATGTGGACTGACCTCTTAGGGGGACACCAGTAAACTCACCATATGTCCGCTTCCTGCCTTCCTCAGAAGCCATCCCTACACACTGCTTGGGTCCCAGCAAGCTCACATTGTTTGGTGCTTTCGAAGCACCATTGTGTGGTTAGAACACAGAAGTGGGGTCTCAGGGTTGAGATGGGTGGTTATAAGCGCAGGCCTGGAATCCGACAGAACCTAGGATCCTGCCCCCACCCCATGTGTTGGCTGTGAGATCTGAACACGTAATTGGCCCCTCAGCATGGAGCTGTGGGTAGTAACATCTACCCATGGCTTTGCTATAATGATGAACTGAGTTGAACCAAAGTAATCATTCTCTAGAATACCCACTGCTGTGGGCTGGGGTTGGAGGAAGCTGGGACTTCGGCCCTAATTGCTCCTAATTAGACCTGTGACCTCTGGTGAGTTCTCCACCATTCTGAGCATCTGTGGAGTGTGCAAAGGGGAGGTGATCAGACAGGGCAATATCCTAGACTTTCCAGCCAAAATGGCCTTGAATCCTCCATCTGTGGAAACTTTGTAGAAAAACTCTGACTACTCTTATTTTTCATAAGCTTTAGTATAATTAGTATACATTTTTTGAACTGGGCTTCCAAAATAGCATGGAGAATTTTGCAAAAAATTATAAAATGGAGGGAGGATAAGGAGAAAAGGGGATGGAGGAAGGGGAAGGGGGAACCAGTGTGCTCCCCCTTTATGGGAAAAATGTAAGGGCATAAGGCATACCTCCTGGGTGTGGGACACAACTACAAATAGGGACCTTGCCTAAAAAAGATTGCAATCATTTGTACCTTCATAGTAATCTGAAATAAAAAATAAATTCAAAATTCAAAATAATGTTCGCTGTTCAGGTATTATTTGGAAAATGGTGCTTCTCCCAGTGGGTTGTCATTCACATCTCCTGAGAAGCAAACGGGTTGTGAAATCCCCACGATAAAGAATAGGGATAGAAAAGAAGCTATTTATTTCATTCTCTGTCTAAATAAGGTCTCCCAGAAAGAGAGAAGGTGGGTGGGGTTGAACCTAACAGGATAGTTAGTGGTCACCTCGGTACCTAGACAGAGCCCGTGGTGAAGCGGCTCAGAAAGCACAAGTCCAATTAAATTTACAGATGAAGACATTGAAGCTCGGAAAGGTGAAGTGACTTGTCCAAGGTCAAACAGAGTTGGTCTTCCAACTCGAAGGCCAGGATTCTTTCTTTCTAGGATTCTTCTTTCTTCTGAAATTGCACTGGGGTCCTACCGCTCAGAACAGAGTTTTATTGCACACAGTTTGCAACTGTTCAGACAAAGTTAAAAATATATTCACTGCTCTCCGGGACGCTGTCGTCTGGTGCAAAGTTAAAAGGCGAGGAGCCTGGGTAAGACAGTGAGAGAGATTCTTCCAAATGTAGGATGAGGAGCCAGACACGCCTACACAGTTTTTCAGTTTCACTGCAGAAGGAGACGTGTATATTATTTGCAAACTCCGTCTTCATTTAAAGGGCTGGGCACAAGCATTTTTCTGTCCTGTGGTTCTAGTCTCTGAGCAGAACGTTTGCTCATACAGACATATTTGGCAAAGTTCTCAAGATCTGCTGCCCAATGTCAGGGTCTTATCATTTAGACATCTAGATACACACACTTAAGTATTTCTTTTTAAAAAAAAAAAAAACAAACAACACAGCTTCAATCATCACCAAAAACAGGGGGCATTTCCTACCTGGCTCTCTCACTATTTGAATAGTATTTCTCATCCATTCCGACATTAGTCTGACCTTTGCCCTGGGGACATGTGTGCTAGGTATTAAGGACCATTGAGGGACAAGCTGTGTCGTAGGGGAGGTGACATCTGTTCTACAGAGTGTGACCTTTGTGAGGCCAGCCTTCCCCCTACATGGCGAGCCCTCCTTTTCCTTCTCTGCTGCCTGCTCCAGGATCTTCCCACCTGTCTATGGTTCTGGGGGTGCAGGGGAAAGCTCTTAGCCTCCACTGGCTGCCCACACCTGTCCATGGCAGGCTTAGCACTAGGCAAACCTTTAGAAAAGAAAACGCTGAATTTTCCAGGGGTGGAGTGGTATTGACTAGCGTCGGTATGATCACGTGCTTGTGTATAGACGAGGGTGGGAGGAAAAGAAACCAATTAATAAATCACATCTTACAAATCCTTCCATTCTTAGCCGGCTGTAAACGCGTGTCTTTGCTTTTCTCGAGCTTTGATTTATGTGTTGGGATCATGGGGTTTGCGTCCCTTCCCCTGGCTGTAAGTCTGGATTTAGCAGCGTGCTCCATAAAAATGTTCGGTGATTTGCATGCTCTGGTGTGATTGAGTTGCATTCTTTATAGGATCATTTTTAGATGGATGGTCTCTTTGGGCCTCCGTTCTTTTGTTTTCTGGGGTTCAAAGGTGACATCAAAAACCTCCTGGCCTGCTGCTTGATGTGACCTTTGAACTGCAAAGGGCACAAGATCACGAGGCCATAAAATAAGGCATGAACACTAAAGGTGTCATTCTGATTGTCCTCAAAGGACAGGAGTTTAAGGCTCGGCTACATGGTTCAGGGTAAAGAAAACACTGAGAGAGCAAAAAACAGGGAGGACTACACCTTCACACCTCAGGAAAAAAAGAGCCTCTGGGCTGGACGTGGAGCTAATATTGCTAAAAATGTCAGCTGCTTCTGTCTCTGGCCATTTCTGCTAAGGGAGCCTGAGAATGGTTGACCATGCCACCCTGCAGACTGCTAGGTGTCAAGTGTTATGTTTTTCTTACATCACGGTAAGCAGGTTCCTGTATGCTTCCTGCCCTGGCCAGCAGGAGGGCATCAGGACAGCCACATGCTGGCACGGCAGAGTTCAAACTCACAGGAAGGACATCAGGGCAAGGCTGAAATCTGAGAGCCATGGCCTGGCGGCTTGGAAGAAAGAGCTCTATACTCACTGTTGGTTTTTTTAAAAGGGGAAAAACGCGCTGGCTCTGAGTCAAACCTCCGAAGGGTATGTCAGTAGAAAGGGGAAGATCTATTTGGAATGATGATAAAGGTCTCCTTGTGGCTGGCTCGCGTTTCAGGGCCAGCCAAAACAAACACGCAAGGGAAATGCAGCAGGGCCCTCGGTAGGGCCCGGGTTGGAGAGCGAAGGCTCCAGTTCTGGATCCTCAACACCAAACAAATGAGCCAGAATATTCTGAAACCATAAATGAACTTCTACTGGTTTATGCAGAGGTTTCCGAGGTCTTTCAAAAATGCTTGTGAGGAGTATTTACACTCCCTAGTGGCATGGAAAATGTTCCACGGCAGCAGAAAGGAGTGGAACAGGGCGCAGCTGAAAGCCTACAGCTCCAAATAAGCGACCATCACGGGGAGGGGGAGGGGCTGTCCTTGGAGAGAGGTCAGGGTCTACACTGGATTGGTCAGAGGGGGAAACTGAGCCCATGTCGGGGGTGAATCGGAGACATCTATCCACAGATGTTATTCTCACACTCAAACCAAGCCCAAGGAAGGGACGTTTTCAAAGGACAAGTGGATGTGCAGAAATCTGAGCTCCCCTCAAGGGCAAGGTAAGGGCACAGTCCTGACCTGAAACTCAGACCTGACACTGCATGTCTGAAGGCCTTGCAATGCCAGGCAGATGGCTAAGAATTTCAGGCCAAATCCTTGGGTCAGCTGCAGCGGAGGAATAAGGGGCCAGATAGGAGCAGAGAGGGAGATGGCAGGGTGAGAGGGTCAGCGGAGGGAGGTGGGGACAGCTGTGGAGAGTGGCTGGTTCTACTCAAGCTGGGGAGGGATTTGCAATATGGAAAGGGAATAGAGGAAGGGCATTTTCTTTGGGATGACTAGGTTACATACCTAGTGCAGACTTGGGGTATTCAGGGATTTGTTCCTCGGAAGATCTGAGCAGCCAAAGCAAAGCTCTTATCTCTCTCCATCTCCATAGGGCTGCGATTTTCTCTTTCTTTCTTTCTTTTTTTTTAATATTTTATTTTACTTTCACTTATTCTTTCTTTGATGCTCTTCTTTTTTTGCCGTTTTTGGCCAGAGCTGGGTTTGAACCCGTCACCTCTGGCATATGGGGCCGGTGCCCTACTCCTTTGAGCCATAGGCGCTGCCCGATTTTTTTTTTTCTTTTTGCAGTTTTTGGCCAGGGCTGGGTTTGAACCTGTCACCTCTGGTATATGGGGCCAGTGTCCTACTCCTTTGTGCCACAGGCGCCGCCCTAGGGCTGCGATTTTGAGGGAGGGGCCTGGCTTAACTGTGAACTGGGTCTGGGTGTCCAGGAATTCATGCACCTGTGTCTGTCTTTGAACGGTAGTGTCTGTGCAGTGGTGAACTCAGCTCTCCCCTAGTCTCTGGAGAGGACCTCCACCTGTATCCTTGGGCATCACTGGACTTGGGCCCCTGGTAGTTTAAACCCCTGAGTTTCTCTGCTTTGCATGAAGGGAAAAATGGTCACTCTGTGGGGAAGTGGGGACAGAGCCCGAGGCTGTTGCAAAGAACACCTTCAGAAGGGGCTGGTTCTTTTTCTTTTTTGAGACAGAGTCTCACTATGTCACCCTTGGTAGAGTGCTGTAATGTCACAGCTCACAGTAACCTCAAACTCTTGGGCTTAAGTGATTGTCTTGCCTCAGCCTCCCAAGTATCTGGGACTACAGGTGCCCACCACTACGCCTGATGATTTTTTTATTGCAGTTGTTGTTTAGCTGGCCTGGGCTGGGTTCAAACGCACCAACCTCAGTGTATGTGGCCTGGCACCCTACCCACTGAGCTACGGGTGCTGCCAGAAGGGGCCTATTCTTCACAGCAGGTTAGGGAGGATGGTGGAGAGCATCTGAGCCTCTGATGTCCTGCTGCATTCACCACCCATTTTAAACCCACCTTTCTTTAAAAAACCAGGTTAAACCCCTCCACCTCCAGGAAGTCTTCCTGGATTAGCTGAGCTTAGAGGGAATTTTTTCCCCCTTTCTGATCACATGCTCTATTTTGCTTGGTTTCCTACTATTAATAAAATAGACTATTTGAATGCATAATCTACACCCACTTCTAAACCCCTCTCCCTCTGGATGAGCAACTCCCCCAGGGCAGGAACTTTGTCCTTCCTCTCATTCGTCTCCCTCTGTTAAAGTGTTTTTTGTTTTGATAATTGATGCATTGACTTCCTGGGTGCCCTGCACATCTTTTGATGGACATTCATTTTCTTAGAAGTTGAGTGGGAGAATATTGATTGTAAAAGCTCCCCCCTCGTAGAGAGTAGGATTAGAGTTAGCAGAGGCTGGGAAGGATGTGTGTGTCCAGGGGGATGAAGAGAAGTTAGTCAGTAGGTAAAACATGCAGTAAGGTAGAAAGAACAAGTCCTAACATCTGATAGCAGAACAGGGTGGCTGCAGTTAACAACAATCTATTGCATATTTCAAAATAGCTAGAAAAGCAGTCTTAAAATATTCCCAACAGATAGGAATGAGCGATGCTCAGTGTCCTGTATAGACACCCAGACTTGATCATCATGTATTCTGTGCATATAACAAAATGTCCCCTGCATCCCACAAAAATGTGCAAATGTTGTGTATCAAGAAAAGATTTTTTAAAAAATGCTCTGCCTCCCTGTTGTGCTCTGTGAATCTGTGATGTGTGAGATACCCACATCAATCCCATATCACTTCCACATAGCAACAGAGGACAAGCCAGAGGTGGTATCCCAGGCCCTCCTGGGCCCCATCCTTAGAGATTCTGACTGAGATGGTCTAAGTTGGAACCCTGACTAAAGTATTTCTTAAAAGCTTCCCCGATGACTAATGTGTAGCTATAGGTGGGGATCATTGGTCTACATGGTGGAGTCAGACTGTCCCCTGGCCCCTGCGTTTACCTCTCTGGTCTGGGGGCTCTGAATCACAATCCCAAATTTGTGGGAGAGGAAATCTGATTGGCTGAGCTGGGACCATGTGTCCACCGTGGTCCAATTAGCCATGGTCAAGGGTCATGAATTATAAAGCTGGTATGAAGGCACCTGCCCCTGTAGATCGGGGTGTACTCCACAGTAATTAGAAGGTGCTGTGCTAGGCAAACATCCCCAAAGGGGACTGGCCCAGCTTGTACCATTATGATGACAAACTATGACAATTGTTTTGAGGTCTGTGAGCCTGTTAGGGTAGAAACTATCATTTTATTTGAAACTCCATGAATTAATCATGTTTTGGTTTTCTATAATTTTTGTGCATCAACATCTTGTGAAGCAGAGAGGGACCGCTCCCTCTAGAGCAGCTGCTTCTCAGAGGTAGGTAGTAAACAACTTGTCTGCAAGATGCCCTGGATGTGCAAACCACCAACCCCAAGTCCATAATTACATCTGGCTTCTTTCTTCAGGTTTGAGCAATCGTGGACACCATCCTCCCACCCTAAATCACCCCAGAGCCATGCTGAAAACAACTGGGGACCACCAGTCCAGAGCACCCTGAAGTTTTATTCAAACTGTTCAGTCTAAACTTACTCAGCTGCTCACCTGGCCTTGCTCATTCTTTCCCTTGAGAACCAGAGTCAAGACTTTCCCACTTTTCCCTTCTCTTCCTCTGTCCCTTACCAGACCCTGGGGCCTTCCTGTGTGGCCCTATGCGGGGTGGGGTGTGTGCCTCCTCCTCTTGGGCACTGTAGCAAACTATCTTTTTAACGTTGCTCTTCTCCTAATCTCTTGGCCTTACCGTACCTGAATCTGAGTAAAAATAAAATCCCAGGTACATTTGAAAACACACCAGCCTGTGGCATGGTGCCTGTTATAGAAGGCAAGTGAGAAATACTTTCTGAATCAGATAAATGTATGAATAGGTATATGATGGATGGATGGATAGAAGGCTGGATAAGTGGCTCTTGAGGGTTTAGCACGGGCAGAGTGTGGCATTATATGCCTGATCCGGCCAGGGTTGTGGATGCTGGGGCCTCTCCTCCCATGGTCCTTCCTTCCTCTGGACCACGGGCAATGACAGTGGAATAATGGAATGCAAGGACCAGGTGAGGCCCTGGGAAATAGCAATCCAACAGAAGCGAAGGTGTGAGTTCCGAGTCCCAGCTTTTGAGGTCGCCCTTCCCAGTGTTTGTAACTAGGAATGACGAATGGGCCCGCTCCACCTGCCACTGTGCTGGGACCGCTCTCCCCTTTTCTTCACATTCTTTCCCTAAAATAAGATGCTGGGCACTAAAGAATTGTTGTCCCTTCTAGTCAGACCAGGGGAAACTGACAAACTCAATCCTTGCTCGTTAGCCCTGGGGATGAATTATGGAACACGGAGGGAAGTGTGGCTGGCGCACCTGTAATGGACCCAGGCCCTCCAGTGACGAATGGGTGGATGGAAGTGAACATTCGTCTGCTCTCACTAGCTCTGATGATGTCATTTTTAACCAACAGTGAACTTTACCCAGAAGCCAGTCTGGACACAGAGCAGAGATAACAGGGGGCGGGGGGTGAGATTGCTTCAGGAGAAATGTTAACCAGATTCCGGAGTCCTGGCAGTCAGTCCTGCTATGAGTTCATTTAAATGCTCAGTTTAGCTCTGGAATTAAAACAAGACAGGGCTAAAATTTGAATCAATCCAGTTCAGCCGCCACACTCAGGCACGAGCAGAGAATAAAATGAAGGTCACAGGAGAAGTCCGGGAGAGAGAATTTGACAGTCTGTGCAGATGAATGGGGTTACACCAAATGGCTTCGAGATGAAAAGGAGGCACAGGCCGGCAGTTCATTTAGACCCGGAGTGGCCATCTGTCGATGGCTGGTGCCCGATTCCTGATCCCTGCTTTTCTGGAGCATGCAGGGTGTATGTGTGAGTGTGTGTGTGTGTCTGTATGTGTTGGGGAGGGCAAAGCTCACCTGCCAGAGTGGAGACATAGATAAGAGGCTGCCACTAAAAAGAAAAAAAACTCTTCCTCTACCTTCCTAATTAGAGATTTATGTATGTTAAGTAGTGACTAGCTTCCACAGAGGGTTAACTTGTATTTCAGAGTACACGTTATTTCTTCACATAATCATAGTACTTTAGTCTGAATTCCTGAGCTCAAAGGGGTGGGAAGTGGGTGCTAGAGTTCACAGGCCTCTGGACTTTACTCAGCACCCTCCCAGCAGCCTCGGCAAGGTGCAGGGGAGATCAGCTGTCTGCTGGGTGCTTAGGAAGGGCC
>CAUYQV010028743.1:0-16205 GCA_963574575.1 Galagoides demidoff | reverse complement strand
AAAAAAAAAAAAAAAAGTATAGATAATAAAATTTAAATGTCACATATCATCTCACTACCCAGAAAAAAACTACCGGCATTTTATGTATTTGCTACCAATATTTTTCTATGTATATATTTTAAATAGTTGACCTCACACTGTTTATACAGGTTGGTAAATTTAATATTCAATCACAATCCTATTCTCAGGGTTGGGACTGGAAGCATTTCAGATTTCAGACTTTTTTTGGATTTGGGAATATTTGCATTATACTTACTGGTTGAACATTCCTACTCTGAAAACCGAAAATTCTCCAATGAGCACTTCCCTTTGAGGGTTGTGTCAGTGCTCAAAAAGGTTCAGATTTTGGAGCATTTGGGATTTCAGGTTTTTGGACTATGGATATTCAACCTGTACCCTATGCTACACATTTAAGTATTCTCCTATTTCATAAAAATATTATGATCAGCATCTTCACGTGTTAATCTTTGCCTATCTTTTGGATTAATTCCTTCAGATGGTTTGTTAGAAGTAATGATTACCCCACACATCAAGGGCCATTGGATCCAATTTTAGGTTCTAAGGGGGTTTTGTTGGTTGATTTTGTTTGTTTGTTTTTCTGAGCAGTTCTAACTATTTGTAAGAATTGCTACTCGTGACTTTTATTTTTTTCTTGCAAATTTTTTCCCAAAAATTCACTCTACCTTACACTTTCCACAAGCTCACAGGACCCTTTAAAAAACATCTTTAAGTTGCAACGGGGATGTGAATGATCTTAGTTTCCCAATATGTTGAAATGGTTGACTGTTTTATCATCCTAGGAATTATTTCATCATTTCCCATCAATGACTGCCACCTATGGTTCCATAAAAGACTAAATTAAGAAAGCAAGAGCATGACGTGAGATCTCACCTCAGGTGAGGAAAGGGTAAAATACGTCGTCACAAGAACATTACCCTTCAGTTCTCACTGCACTGCCCAGAGAATTTTATCATTTTCAAGAAGGAATAAAGAACATCTGAAGACACGCTCTTGGCAGTTTTGGGGGAGGTTTTTTCTCACCTTCACGGAACACAATTGAGAATTCGTCATTGTTCATTTTACACCCATAACAGCCAAAAGAGAAAAAGACAATGACCAAGAAAGCCACCCAAGGAAGACATTTCAGAGTGATCACACATGCCGGAAGATGAATGCAGAGAGACAGGTGGCAGCTCTCTAGATCTAAGGAGGATGGAGAAACTGATCAAAGAAGTGAAATCTTAGACTGTGAAGCTTTCGTGACCATATCCTAGATGAAATGTAGGACCAAAAACTAAATATATTTCAAAAGGCCAAAAGGAAATGTGATGTTCTCATCCAGTTCATCACTTAACAATCATTTAACAGAACAAACTCCATCATGTAATATTTTATGACAAGAACACAGATGGTCCCTATTTTGCTAAGAGGCTATGACAGTATTCCTTCCCTCCTTATATGAGGTTTTTGCACCAAAATGTGCTTGAAATGGCTCATAATAGACGAATGCTGATGGGAGGTGACTTTCTGGAGATAGGTACAAAAAAACAACCAACCCAGGACTCCAAAATTGAACCGCCCATATTTTAGGACTCGACATTACAGAAGCCAACCACCTGCTCCATTGTAACAGCTAATAGTTATTAAGCCCTTACCGTACATGCGATCAAGAACACTTCACATCATCTCATCTAATCCTTTCACCAGACCCATTTTATGAAATGAGGACATCAGAGGCACACAGAAATTACAGTTTGCCAAAAGGTACACAACCACCAAATAGCCGGGCTAGGATTTGAACTGGGAAGTTTGGCTCCAGAATCCACGTTCTTCACTCCCTTTCCCAGGATTATGGAGCTCAGCCAGAATCTGCAAAGGGTGTCTTTTTTCCTAACATAAAATGGAGTGAAACCATCATTTCTGAGCTTCCCTGTTCCTTTCTACTACTTCTTTCTAACTCTGAACAGCCCAAGGAGTCATCTGAAACACTTGGGAGGCACCGCTCTTGTGTGGGGTCGGCTAATCAGGGCCTAAGGCCCCCATCACGGCACCGTAGCCACAGTGAGGTACTCTGAGCACTTCACAAGGCTCCTTAATAGCTTTCCTGAGGATGGAAAAACTAACAGAAGCTATGGAACCATCTCCCCAAAAAAGGTACATACAGATTTTACAGAAAATTTCAGAGGTGTTGTTCCTTCAAGCCTGTTCATGGCCCCCAGTTAAGTTTCCCCATTATACCTACTTAAAACCAATCCTTTGTATCTCCACATAGAATGTCTGGGTCAATGAAGGCAAATGTTTAAAAGGATTAATTTCATTCATACCGACAATCTAGATGTGACTGAGACTACTGAATACCCAAAAATGCTGGGTGCAGTGGCTCCAATCTGTAATCCCAGCACTTTGGGAGGCCAAGGGAGGAGGATTGCTTGGGGCCAAGAGCTTAAGATCAGCCTGGACAACATAGCAAGATCCCATCTTTACAAAAAGTTGAAAAAGTGGCTGGGTGTGGTGATGCACACCTGTAGTCCTAGCTGCTCAGGAGGCTAAAGTGGGAGGATCACTTGAGCCCAGGGGTTTAGAGGTTACAGTGGCCTATGACCGTGCCTGCCACTTCATTCTAGCCCGGGCAAAAGAGTGTGACACTGCTTCTAAAAAAAAAAAAAAAATTAAAAAAGGCAAAAAGAAAAGAAAACCCAAATAGTTAAGATGCACCAAAACTTCTCTTTCTTCATTAGTTTCTTCTGTCAAAATCAACAAGACAAAAGCCACAGCTTTTATTTTTCTTTGGCAAATAAGACAAATTGGAGGATGGTAAACAGAGAGTCACATTTTAAGAAACTTGAAGGCAGGCAGTTCATAAGAACTGATCCTGAGAAAGGGAAGAAGCCAGCAGGTCTGAGCTTCAGTATCTAACACCAAAAATTTTCTGGCCTTACACGATCAATGGGCCACTCCAAAGGATGCTATTTTCTGAGTATGACTGCATGGGGTTGTCCATATGATGTGAGTAAGGCGAGATCGCTTACACAGCAACCAAAAGCTCCACTTTCACAAATGACCTTTCCGAGGGAGGTCCTAGCAGCCTGTTTAATTAGAGATTTATATTTGGAAACGGTGTTGGCAGGAAAGTCTATCTCCCTTTCTATTTACCTGCAAAGACTATGGGAAGCCCACAAGGAATTACCACGATCATGGAAAATCGGACTAGTCCACACATCCGCAAAGCTGCCCAGAATTCTCCAGCTGGAGCAAAAGCCCTTGGTACACAGATCACGTGAACAGCATCATCTGAAAGCCTGGATGTTTGTCACCCTCAAAATAAACATGAGGAGCAGCATCAGATGCTCAAAAGGCCCTCTGCCCCCTGTGCAACCAGGACCTAAAAAAAGTTAGGAACAAAATGAATAATTATAAGACAAATGAAAAGCACCAGCCACTCACAAGAGGAGAAACAGTCTGCCTAAACTCTAGACTCGAAAGCATAAACGGAATGCCCCTTGACTAATTAGTTATGTCACCTTCTCAGAGCAAAAACAAGAGTGTAAAACGGTACAAATTTAGAAAGGGAATTTCTTTTGTGCTAGTGGATGACGCCAGGAAGACTATACAATTAGCACAAAGACCTGGCGAGACAGCTCTGATGGTGAGGCCACAGCCCCAACCAGGACTAGGCCCAGGGCAGCCCCCTGAGCTGGACGCTGTGCGCCTTCCATCAGACACTGTGGCTCATCGGGAACCCCCTCCCGGGCACGCCTGGCAGCTTCCCATTTTTCATCTGCTAATACCAGACAGCGCTGGAAAACATGGTGATCAATGCATACGGAAAACTTGTAAGCTTTTTGTTTTGATATGGGTTTGCTGTGGTTTTAATTATAATAAAATACACATAAACTTTTATTCTTTTTTTTTTTTTTTTGAGATAGAGTTATACTCTGTGCCCTGGGTAGAGAGCCATGGAGTCATCACAGCTCACAGCAACCTCAAACTCTTGGGCTCAAGTGATGCTCTTGCTTCAGCTTCCCAAGTAGCTGGGACTACAGGCACTCACCACATCACCCAGATAATTTTTCTATTTTTAGTACATACAGGTCTTACTCGTGTTCAGGCTGGTCTTGAACTCGTGAACTTAAGCAATCCTCCTATGTCAGCCTTTCACAGTGCTAGGATTACAGACGTGAGTGCCACCAGGCCCAGACACACATAAACTCACTCCCCCATTCCCCAGCAACCACCATTCTGCTTTCTATCTCTAAGAAGCTGTCTCAGAGGGCTGTACTGGAACCCAGAAACCAGCCTGAACGTTGGGGAGAGGTTTCCCAAAGAGGAGGCCAGGCACGTGACCCAGGCCTGGCCTGACAGAGCACCTGAATTCCCCTCCCCACACTGATTAGTCTGGGGCAGATAGGGCCCCCCTGCCAGCCAATCATCATCATACTTTCCCTGAAATCAAAGTGAACCAATGAGTCTAATCAAGTCAATTACTGGATATGCAAGGGATTTTCAAAGAACAGGTGCTCTTTTTTCCTAAACTTGGACTTAAGAGGACATAAATCTAGAAATGTGAGGGGCCGCTACTAGGAACCTCCCCCAAAATGCTAATGGGGTAGAAAAAAAGATCAAGAAACAGAAAGAAACTACCAATGACATCGTCAGAGCTGCTGGCTGAAGCCATCCTTGGAGACGGTGCTATCTCTGAATTCTTTATTATAATTACATGAGCCCATAAAATTTCTTCTTTTTAAGTTATTCTTGCTTATATTAAATCAGTTTGAGTTAGGTTTTCTATGCTTGCAATCTGAGGAGTCCTAACTGAAAGTTCATTTTAAGGATATTCAGCCACTCAAAATTCTAACTACAAATTTTAACTTATATCCTGGCATCAAAGGCATCCCCCATTTATATCTTAACCCATCTTTACAATTTTAAATCCTCCTTTACACGCCCTATTTTCAACAACATGAGTGATCTACGACTCCATGTTCTCCAAATTATACTACAGTTGAGTTAAATCTGCCTAGAATATTCTTTGTTGGTATACAGAAAAAATGTCAGGTAAGATTTTCCTTCCCATTGTGCTAGAAAGCAAACACCATGTGAATCAAAGAGTTAAACATTTTTTAAACGTTAAAAAAATAGAATACATAGATCACTAATTCATCTCTGAATAAAACTTTCCGAATGTAAAAAAAAAAATGCAATTTATAAATCATGAAAGCAAGTATTGATAGATTTGAAATAAAAAAATTTTTAACATCTGTGTATCCAAAAATATAAAAAAAAATAATGATTTGGGTATATTAGACCAAAATAAAAGACAAATACCAAAGGACTAATACTCTTAATATAAAAAATTCATAAGAGAATTTTAAATAGCAATAAACATAACTGTTAAACCATTTTATGATCAAAAAAAGCAATAAATTAAAACAAACACAGTTAACAGTGTCTCCCTCTGAGAGGCAGAAATACAAAAAGCTCTTCTGTCTATTTTTTTTTTTTTTTTTGAGACAGAGTCTCATTCTCAGCAACCTCAAACTCTTGGGCTTAAGTGACTCTCTTGCCTCAGCCTCCCAAGTAGCTGGGACTACAGGCACCCATCACAACACCCGGCTATTTTGTTTTCTTATTGCAGTTGTCATTGTTGTTTAGCTGGCCCAGGCCAGGTTCGAACCCACCAGCCTCAGTGTATGAGGCCAGCACCCTAACCACCGAGCTAGAGCTAATGACCAGTATCCTAACCATTGAGCTATGGGCACCGAGCCACTTCTATCTCATTGATATACTTTTCTATAATAAACTCATGTTACTTGGCTAAGAAATACAAGTAAGGTGTCATTTTCCTCCTGTCAAACTGCAGAGGTGTCTTTGTTACTAGTGCTGTTATTTGGTATTGCTTTTGAGTATTCTACTCTTGCTGTATTTGGAAGGACAGAACCCAGGGCTAATGCTGGTGCTGGGACCTGCGTAGCCTCACTCCTTGTTATTTAGTTATAAATCAGTATGAGCTTTCTGGAAAGTAGTTTGGCAATAAGTATCAAGAGTCTTTTTAAAAAATATTCATACCCTTTGACCCAGTCATTCTCTTTCAAAGAAACCATGCTGAGGAAATAGAGATGTGGATAAAGATTTATCTATAAAGATTTTCTTGCAGTGATATTAAAACGGGGGGAAACATGCTCCGTTTGGAAGGCCAAATACCTCAGATCCCTGAATTCAGGAACTAAACTGTGTTAATAAGAATGTGATGTAGGCTCGGCGCCTGTGGCTCAATTGGCTAGGGCGCCAGCCACGTACACCTAAGGTGGCGGGTTCGAATCCCCAGCCCGGGCCCGCCAAACAACAATGATGGCTGCAACCAAAAAAAATGGCCGGGCGTTGTGGCAGGCGCCTGTGGTCCCAGCTGCTTGGGAGGCGGAGGCAGGAGACTCGCTTGAGCCCAGGAGTTGGAGGTTGCTATGAGCTGTGATGCCCTGGCACTCTACCCAGTGGGATAGCTTGAGGCTCCGTCTCAAAAAAAAAAAAAAAAAAAAAAAAGAATGTGATGTAAGTATGTAAATATACTTGAAAATCCTTAAAGTTCAATTTTATTGGTAATGCAAACCACAATCCCAGAGACATTGGGGTAGCATTTGTCTTTAATTAGTTACGATCTTTCCTTTTGGTGCACACAGTAAATTTCGAGCTATTTTGCTAGGAAAAGAATATATAGCAGACACAGAAGGTAAAAAACAAACATGAAGTTGCATTTCCCCACCCCACATGCCACAAAGCTTTCTGTCAGTCCCCCACCTCGGCACCCAATGGACCACATTAGTCTACAGGGTAACAATTATGTACATTTACTTGGGGACCAGCATCTACCTGAAGCAATGGACATGGCCCTCACCTAATGTGACCCACTAATGACTATGCCCATTTTACAGAGGAAAGTGAAATGAGACGAGATCGGCAGCTCAAGGTCCCATGTCTTTGTAATCCATTTCTATGTTCCGAAATCTACAAATGATAGCGCAGGGTTAAGATGTCTGTCTTTCCCCCACTTTGACCAACTCTCAACTTTTGTTTAGAATACATAATATTCATGGATTTCATGACTATTCCCCGATATGCCAAGTATTTTATGAATTATTTCGTATTTATTTAACATTACTTCAAGTTACCTTTTAAAAGTTCAAGTGCAGATTGCAAACAGCAAAGTTTCAAAATTGCTTTTAAATGTATGCCTAGCGATGGGAAACATTTTTAAAAGTATGAGTAGTCTTTTCTTTTTAAGTTAAGGCAGTCACTTATTTTTCTCCACGTTTTCTACTTCAAATGAACTCAAAATCCTGCATCCAAATGTTAACATTTAAAATTCCTATCTTATCATAAGAATGGAAAAGCAAGCATCCAATGTACTCGATACAGCCAGTACTCAATGTACTCCGTGAAGCCAGGAGAGGAACTAATACACGCCCACACGAGAGAAAAACTCGATTCAATTCCAGTTGGGAGGAAGAGAATAGGGGAGGGGGGGAACTGGTGTGCTCCCACCTAATGGACACAACATAAGGGTACATGGCACACCTCCTGGGTGCAGGACACAGCTACAGCAGGGACTTTACCTAACAAACGCAAACACTCACCTAATTGTTTGTACCCTCGTATTAGTCTGAAATAAATACATAAAAAGAAAGTTCGTATTTGTAGTTGCCAGTAAAGAAGGAAGAGATGATCCGACTTAGGCAATTTTCTCTTGGCAACTTTCAACACATTCCACTTCCTTCTGTCCCGTCAGGCGGGGCACAGCAATGTAGTCAGTTCTGATATTAATCCTTGTCAGAAAAATGTGAATTTGTTCTAAGTGACAGACTGGGGAACAATTTGACCCCAATGCAGTTTTATATTTGTTTACATTTTGGTATGTTACCTTTAGTGCCAACAAACACGGGATACAGTTGCATCCACTTACTATTCATTCTAATTGTATCATTAGTTACAGGAAAAGAAACGTAGTTGAGTGGAAACTGGGACATTGAAGTTGAAGACCACGGCTGAGATACAGACAATTCATCAGCGTGTGCTCCTATTAGAGCTTAGAGATTTAAATACAACTATTTTTAGCCATAAATGGTTCTCTCCAGTATCTCCCCTAACCATTGGGTTTTAAGTCATTTTTACCTTAGAAATAGTAATCTAGTCCAATGACAGACACTGAGTCCAAAACCAGTGCCCTTTCACAATGAAGGTGGACAGTGATGGAGTTATCTGCCTAGCACACCCCAAGGTTCATATAAGAAATGACCCTTCCCCATCACTAACCAAGGAATTCCAGGTCCTTCTGGGACCTGCCTCTCCAGCCACTGGTGTCCAGGCAGTGAGGGGGAGGGGATCATCAGACTCTACACTGGGTCACTCCCACAGCCCCACCTCCTGGGTGGATACCAGCCTCAAGCCAGGCTAAACCAGAGGCTTATTTCTCTCTTTTTATAGCTTTATTGGGTCGCAAATCACATATAATACATCACACACAAAAAATACAGTTTGATGAAGTTTGGTACACACTAAACAGACATCTGTGAAGCCACCGTCACACTGAAGACAACTGGCACATGACCTCCCAAACACTTTCTCACACCCCTTGAAATACCAGCTCACCTTGTCTGCACCCTTGCCATGCCCAGGCTACTGCTGATCTTTTGGTCAAATTCAATTGCATTTTCCAGAATATTATATAAATAGGAGCATACAGCATGTAGCATTTTTCTAAATTGGTTTTCTCACTTCCTAGAGTCCCAGGAATTTTTCCAATAAACACTTACCACACCTACAATGTGCCAGGCCCTGCGCAGGTCACTGTACAGGGGTTAGAAACATAGAGAAATGTGACAGGCAGTGGGGGAGACTGACAAATACACACTGACCCCAGGAAGAGACAGAGGAGTCTCCTTAACAAAGGACTGGGCACGCCTCCAGGCAATTCAAGAATCACTTGTATTACATCTAATAATCTAAAGAAACTTTCATCTTTCCCTCAGTTTATATATTTTGTACAGTCTCCAGGGAAAAGCAATTCATGACAAATAGAATTACTCATCTGAGTAATTAATAATGCATATGACATTTATACTACTCCTACCAAAAGTTAAAATTATACCTCTTATTACTGTGTATTATCTGTAATTCTGACTGTTCCACAGGAATCCATCACACTTCCTAAAGTTCAAAAAATAAAACTACGTACAACCACATTTGAAATAAAATTAAATACATTAATGGTTTAATGTCAAGCTAATCTTAAGTTATTTAATAAAAAGCAAACATAATTGCTCCTTAAAAAAGTACATTGAGCTTCAAGGGAAAAAAAAAAACTTTTTAGAAAAAGAAAATCAAGCCATATCAAAAGATCAAATACTGGGCTTTATCAAGAAGTTTTTGACCAAGCACAGTGGCTCACACCATAAATCCTAGCACTCAGGGAGGCTGAAGCAGGCGGATCCCTTGAGCTCAGGAGTTTGAGCTCAGATACAGAAAAATTAGCTAGGCATTATGGCAGGCACCTCTAGTCCCAGTCAGGAGGCCGAGGGAAGATGATTGCTTGAACCCGGGTTCAAGGTTGCTATGAACTAGGCTTGATGCCATGGCTCTCTAGTCTAAGCATAAGATAAGAGTTTATGAGATTTTTATCTCTAGCCATAGATAGAGGGAGACTCTGTCTTAAAGGAATAAATACCAACCAATGCCTTCTGCATGCCATGCATTGGGCATTTCTCATCCATCATCTCCTTTAACATCACGAGAACCAGGAGGTAATTACTGCCATCCTCAATTTGCAGAGGAGGAAATGAGACTGAGAAGTAAAGTAACTGGCTCAAAGTCCACAGCCATTAAACAATACAATGTAGGTCAAACGCTGGCACACAGGCGCTTCATAACTGTCAGCCTCTTCTTTTTCTTTTCATTCATTCCACTGTTTTTTCCTACTTTGTAGTTATCAACATAAGCTGGGAACCCCACCCTAGCCCCTTCAGGGGATCTCTTAGGTCAAAATTATTCTCATTAAAAAAAAAAAAAAAAAACTATTCTCATTATAACCCTAAGACATAGTAGGCAAAATAATGGCTCTCCAAAGACATCTATGTCCTAATCCCTAGAACCCGTGAACAAATTACCTTACATGGCAAGGGAGAATTAAGGGGAATTATGTGCAATGGTGAAACGCAGATGGATTGAGGCTGTGTATGAATGGACTTTAAAATGAGATTAAACAGGTGGGCCCAATGTGACCACAAGGGTCCTAAGTGAGAAAGGAAAGCAGAAGATTCTGTGTCCAAGAGGTGCAAGACAGACTCAGAAAGCCACTGATGGCTTTGAAAATGGAACAGGCAAAAGAAAAAAAAAATGGAACAGGTTATGAGGAATGAGGGAAACCTCTAGAAACTGGAAAAGACAAGGAAAGACTCTCCACCAGTCTCCAGAAAAGAGTGCAGTCCTGCCAGAACCAGGACTTCAGCCCAGGGAGGGCTACTTCAGACTTTTTTTGTCCCCCTCAGTAGAGTGCCATGGCATCACAGCTCACAACAACCTCCAGCTCTTGGGCTTAGGCGATTCTCTTGCCTCAGCCTCCCAGGTAGCTGGGACTACAGGCACCCACCATAACGCCTGGCTATTTTTTGTTGCCGTTTGGCCAGGGCCAGGTTCAAACCCACCACCTTTGGTATATGGGACAGGCGCCCTACTCACTGAGCCACAGGCACTGCCCTATTTCAGGCTTTTGATTTCCAGAACTATGAAGACAATAAATAAATTGTATGGGTCCCTTTAAGTCACAAATTTGTGGTGATCTGTCACTGGAGCAGTAAGAATTTAATACAGAGATCTTGGGCACTTTTGTTCTCTCACCCGTGTACAGTGGCATTTGCCAGAAGCTACGTGATGTCTGCCTGATACTGCCATAGACAGACTGCAGAATCAGACCTGAGAATCCAGCTGTCTCCTCCTAATCCAGGCATCACAGAAATCTGCAAAACTGTGAAACCATGACCTTCCTCTAAATTTCTTTTATTTCAGAAAACAGTCATTTTTCTTTTTTTCTTTCTTTTTTTTTTTTTTTTTTTTGAGACAGAGTCTTACTTTGTCACCCTAGGTAGAGTGCCTTGGCATCCCAGCTCACAGCAACCTCAAATTCTTGGGCTCAAGTGATCCTCTTGCCTCAGTCTTCCAAGTAGCTGGGACTATAGGTGCCCACCACAACACCAGGCTATTTTTAGAGATGAGGTCTTGCTCTTGCTCAGGCTGGTCTTGAACTCCTGAGCTCAGGCAATCCACCCAACTCAGCCTCCCAGAGTGTTAGGCTTACAGGTATGAGCACCTGGCCTGAGTTTTTTTTGTATCAATCTAGATGGAGTTGGAACACATTCTTCTTAGTAAAGTATCACAAGAATGGGGGGAAATCTAATGTATTCCATTCTAATACTGTTGCAGGAAAATGAGGCCCAATGGAGAGAAGGAACACCCAAACACCGTATTTAAGATGAAGAAGGCTTTTATTCAGCTGGTAAGCAAAGGGCATAGAAGAATTCTTTTTCTTTTTTTTTTTTTTTTTTTGAGACAGAGCCTCAAGCTATCCCCCTGGGTAGAGTGCGGTAGAATCACAGCTCATAGCAACCTCCAACTCCTGGGCTCAAGCGAGTCTCCTGCCTCAGCCTCCCAAGTAGCTGGGACCACAGACGTCCACCACAACACCCGGCTATTTTTTGGTTGCATCCATCATTGTTGTTTTTGGCAGGCCGGGGCTGGATTCGAACCCGCCACCTTGGGTATACGTGGCTGGCACCTTAGCCACTTGAGCCACAGGTGCCAAACCTCTTTTTTTTTTTGAGACAGAGTCTTACTATGTCACCCTCAGTAGCATGCCGTGTAGTCACAGCTCACAGCAACCTCAAACTCTTGGGCTTAAGAGGACTACAGGCGCCCATCACAATGCCCAGCTGGGTTTTTTTGTTATTGTTGTTGTTGTCATTGTTGTTTAGCTAGCCCGGTCTGGGTTAGAACCCACCAGCCCCAGTGTATGACCAGCACCCTAACCACTGAGCTACAGCACTGAGCTGGCATAGAAGAATTCTAAATGGCCATGCTCCCCGACTGGCTTAGTCTTTCCCTTTTTATCTGCAGTTAAAAAGGTCCAACCCACGGTACCTTTCTCATGGGTCAGTTTGAATCAAGCTGTAGAAGCTGCTCCAGCCTCCTCAGAACTACAGGAGTTCACAGAGGTGGAACTTTCCAGGTCTCAGGAAGTTAAGTCCACAAATTCCCAAGACCTGAGTCACCATGGGGAGGACCCTGCAGGTGTATCCTTGGGGTCTCCTTGAGAAAACCTCTGTTCTGGACTTTATCCTTCCCAGGTATCCTCTCTCAATATGAAGCCAACAGACAATCTAATACACACCCACATAAGACAAAACCTCAAATGAATTCAAGGGTGGGGCAGGGAACTTACAGAGCAGGGAGAGGGAGGGAAGAAGGGAAATGGTGTGTGCCCACTTGAGGGGCACCGTGTGGGTGTATGGCATCTTCTTCTGGCATCTTCTTCAGAGTGGGACACAATTATAAGAGGGACTTTACCTAACAAATGCAAACATTGTGACCTAATTCTTTGTATCCTCATTTATCTTAAAACAAATTTAAAAAAAAAAAAAAAGTATGCCATTTATGTTAACAGATAACAGGCAGGCAGATTTTTTTTTTTTTTTGCAGTTTTTGGCCGGGCCTGGGTTTGAACTCACCACCTCCGGCATATGGGGCAGGCACCCTACTCCTTTGAGCCACAGGCACTGCCCCAGATTGCTGTTATTTTAAGTGAATGAATAAACACATACCTTAAATCAGGGGTCCTCAAACTTTTTAAACAGGGGGCCAGTTCACTGTCCCTCAGACCGTTGGAGGGCCAGACTGCAGGCCCTGGGACAAGTGCTGCTAAGCAGGACAGGCAGTGGCAGCAAAAACACCCGGCAGGTCAGATAAATGTCCTCAGCGGGCCATAGTTTGAGGATGCCTGCCTTAAAGTCTCTTGGTTTTAATTTCTAATGTAGTCACCACTACCAATAAGTCTATATACAAAAACTCTAGGACAACCAATAATTTTAAGGGTATAAAAGAGTTCTGAGGGCAAAAAGTTTGAAAACGGCTACCATCCCTATAATTCTGATGTTGGCAGTGTTAATATCAAATTAACAAGTAGGTTTTCCTGCTCAAATGAGAACAAAAGAAATATTTCAATTTATCTGGAGATTTACATCTCTAAATAGAAATTAAAACTGTATTCAGGTTTATTTATCAATAGCTTATCATTTAGCATGAAAACAGTTCCTCAAAATGCTGCTAAAGTGAAAAAGATGAGTTACTCAAAGTTAAGGACCAACCCACTGAAGGATTAAAATGTCCTACAAAACCCAGCCTAATCAATCAGCTTCTCTCTGCACAGTTCTATTACATGTGGTATTCAACTTTTAAAACAGTAATAAAATGCTATCATTTCTTCCTTATAAAGATGTTTTGAAAAGCTTTTTTTTTTCCTACTTTTTCTATTTTTCGCCTCTAAAAGAAATCTCATCCATATGTGAAAGACAAAGTCGGGATGTAGCTAGCCACCAACTGAACGTGAATTAACCTGGCCTTGAACTCCAAGGTGTTCTATCTAGCAGGAGTTAGGTGCACTTCGTGCAGGAGCCAGTTGCTTCCCTCCACTTTGAACCAGTTAAGCCAGACGTAGTTTCCTGTGCCAGGAACAAATGGTTCACTTTCAAAGGTTATTGACAACCACAGTGAAGCACAGATGAGCTTCCAAAGTGGTGAAGTCACAGGGGTGGTGCCTGACTGCCCCCTCCATGTTTAAGCAGCATCATATGGAAAGGGAATCAGCATCACTCTCTGTGACTCAGCCATCCAAAATAAAATGGGCAGCCTTGTGATCATACGACAAGCTCAGACACATGCCAGATGGCCACTCACAAGGGCTTTGAAAAAGGGATTCCTTCTTCCAGCAGAAGACTGGACTTTAAGACCTCCAGAGGCCCCTCTCCCTGCCAGTCTAAGCTTGGCCCATTCTAGGTATTTCTTTCCCACCTGCAAATGTGAATATTATTATGTGGCATGTTTCTCCCTTAAACCATTTTACTACTTGGTCCTACGGCCACAGGATCTTCACCATCCTACGCCTAAACAGAAGATGACTTTTAAAGAATGCGTCATCCTATTGTCAAGACATGAGGCATGAAGATAATGCAAAGAAGGCCCCCATTCCCGCCATCTGGCTGGGCAGTAAAGCCTGCAACCCTCACCTGTGTGCTCCTCGCTCCTCCACAACCTCATTTTGGTGCCTCACGTGCTCCTGCCTTTCTTTAGACTTTCATTATACCACATATGTGTATCCCTACAAGTACTCTATAGCTGGGATCCCCAGACCGAACTCATGGAAGACATTTTCCCCCTGAATGGGAGGGTGGGCATGGTTTCAGGATGATTCGCGTGCACTACATTTATTATGTATTTTATTTCTATTATTATTACATTGTAATGTATAATGAAGTAATTATACAGCTTATCATAATGCAGAATCAGTGGGAGCCTGGAGCTTGTTTTCCTGCAGCTAGATGGTCCCACCTGTCATTTGCAGTGGCTCCCCAGTGCTAGCATCACTGCCTCAGCTCCACCTCAGATTGTCAGGCATTAGATATTCACCAGGAGTGCGCACTCTAGACCCCTAGCGTGCACAGGTTACAATAGGGTTCGTGCTCCCATGAGAATTTAATGCCACCTCGGATCTGACAGGAGGGAGAGCTCAGGGCGTGATGCAGATGGGGAGTGGCCCTGAGTACAGATGAGGCTTTGCTTGCTCACATTCACACACCCCTGCTCACCTCCCACTGCGCCATCCAGTTCCTAACAGGCTACAGTCTCATACCAGTCCACAGCCCAGGGGTCAGGAAGCAAACTGTAATGCTATTCTGTGTTTTAAGCCCTTTTATAATTGGCATATGTCTGTAACTCGCTTTCTTTTTTTAACTCGACATCTTTCTTATGAGAGTTTCCATGTTGTATAAACACGTAATTCTGGTTGAGGAGTCAATACACATTTTCTATGAAAAGTCAGTTCGTAAAGGCTTGGTGTTGTACCTACGGTCTCTGCTGTTAATGCTCGTTTCTGCTGTCATGGCACAAAAGGAACCCCTTCCCCCAAATGGAAACAAATGGGTGTGGCTATGTTCCAGTAAAACTTAATATACAAAGAGACATCAGGCTAGATTGACCCGTGAATTATAATTTTCAACAGACTGCACAGGATAGGACCATACTCTTATGCCACTGCCTGCCATTTCTCAGATCCAGCCCACTCTGACAGGCAGGCAGGCAGGAACACCGGCCCAGCTGCCTGTGCTCACCATGTTCATGGGTCTGGCCTGGGGGGCAGCCTGGAGCCATCTCAGGGCACAGAATGGCTGCTGTGCTCTCCACTGAGCCTCTCAATCACGCAGGACAGGGCTAGACTCACTCCAGGCTGGGCCTAGAGTTAAAAGTACTTCCTTTTAACACCATTTTGACATTTGTCTGATATTTATAACTTGCCAATTTTCTTTGGTTAGCATTTATCTAAGATACCCTTTCCCATAATCCCAACCTTTCTCTATCCTTGTTTGGGTGTATCTCTTATACACAGCAACCAACTGGAGTGTGTTTCTCATGTCTGAGCTGAAGATCTGTCTTTTAATCTGAGTCTATTGTGATTATCAACATATTTAGAATTACAAAATTACTCTTCCGTGGTATTTTATGCTTTTTCTTGCATTTTATTTTTTTCTGACCTTCTCTCCTGCCTGCTTTTCCGCTGATTCTTACACTGTCCATACTTGTTTAGATTTATTGACACCTCCAACAATTCCTTTGGTTCTCCACTTTCACTTGCATCTTAGATTTATTTTTGGAAATGTGATTCTTTTCCTGACACCTATATACCCTTTAGAAATTCCATTAGTGAGGTGTTTTGGTGGTAAGCCTTGATTTTTATCTGAAAATGCCTTTACTCTCATTCTTTTTTTTTTTTTTTTTGAGACGGAGCCTCAAGCTATCCCCCTGGGTAGAGTGCCATGGCATCACAGCTCATAGCAACCTCCAACTCCTGGGCTCAAGTGAGTCTCCTGCCTCCGCCTCCCAAGTAGCTGGGACCA
>CAUYQV010028742.1:0-22861 GCA_963574575.1 Galagoides demidoff | reverse complement strand
ACAACAATGATGGCTGCAACCAAAAAATGGCCGGGCATTGTGGCGGGCACCTGTGGTCCCAGCTACTTGGGAGGCAGAGGCAGGAGACTCGTTTGAGCCCAGGAGTTGGAGGTTGCTATGAGCTGTGATGCCATGGCACTCTACCCAGGGGGATAGCTTGAGGCTCCATCTCAAAAAAAAAAAAAAAAGAAAAGTGTTTCTGATATGGTGACACACACAGGGCATGGAGACACCTGGGGCAGAGCTGAGGGCATCACCAGTGACAGGAACATTGGTGAGTGGGGGAACAGGTGGTGGAGGATGAGCCCAGGGAAGGGTCTAAGCTGGAGGGGACATAATTCAGCAGAGGAATGAGGAGAGGGGTTCAAGGTGCCAGCTCTGCAAACAGGCTAGAGCAGGAATGAACAGCTGAGAGGCTCTGACGGGCTTTCCCACTCAGACAGAATGCCTGACCCCCTCGAGGGCACTTTCCCTCTCTCCTGGACCCCTAATTAGGCTGTGGCCCCACACGTGGGCTAACAACTGCAAGCCCAGCTACCATCTCCCAGTCTCTAGGATGGTCTTCTGAGGACGAGATCTATTGCTAAGTCCATAAATGATCCTTTACTCCTCTGTACAAGGTACAAAAAAAAAAGGAAAAAAGGAAGGAAGGCAGGCTACATTCACATGCCAGGCAGAAGCACAGATACTCTCCCAAAGGGCTCCCAAACCCAGGTTCCCTCCTTTCCACATACTGGGTTCAGCTCACACAGAGAGGGTTCCACCCTTCCAGGTAAGGCTGAGTGGGCAAGACCCAGCTGCCTTACACCTCTCCTCCAGAGCTGTGTTTCCTGTGTCCGAGTGCAGGGTAGGGATGGAAGCTCAGGCCTGTGAACACCCCCTCAGCACATGGGTACCCTGTCTTTCCCATCCAGAGATGCTGGTATGCAGAAAGACATCTCTCACATCTCTGCTGCCACCAGGAATTACACTCCCCAGAGCTCAGGTCCACTGGGCTAGGCTTGGGTCAGTCTTTGATCATGCAGGAAACGCCCACGCAGCCAGGACAGGAAGGACACGGGAGCCAGCTTCAGCAGGACTCCCGCCAGCAGCTCTGCCTGGCAGTGCTGAAACTGCCTCAAAATGTAAAACAGATGAGCCTTTTAAAGCAAAAGTTATTTATATTGTGGAATCTTTCACAGCAAGCAGAAACTTGAAGGAGTTTATCACCCGGGGCACAAAACCAATGATACTCAAATCTTCTTGCACTGGAGGAATGGATGTTCTTATAGAAGTTAAAGACAAGGAAATGTGTTGGTTTGATGCTATTTCTTAATTTCTTTTTTCTAATAACATATGCATGCCAGTTCTAATCAATCAAGGAAAATGCCATTTAATGAGCTGGCAAAGAACCCTTTTCCTGAGAACTCCCCACCCAGATCAGGATTTAGATAAGAGTAAAGTGTGCAAATTAATTAAACTGGGGGGTTGGGGGGTAAGCAAAATCTGCTGGTTTTTCAGAAAAGAATGGACATCTGTCCACTTATCTAGAGATGGGATTAAGCACAGGGTCTCTGCTCAGTGCCATCTAACCAATCTGGCTGATTTTTTTTTCCATTTTTAGACTTACTTGCATTTTTTTATTGTTTGGGATTCATTGAAGGTACAAAGAATTGACACTTTATATTTTTAAATAACAGCGGGACATGAGGCTTTAGTTGACAACATTCTGCTGGACTCATGCTGGCCTAAAGTGGGAACCTTGTTAGAGTAATATCCACACACATGAAGGAAAGAAACACTCTCTGTTTGAAGACTTCTAAAGCAATTACAACTCCAGGAAAATCACGATTCTTAACACCAGACCTGTGAGCCTGCCAGGAAGCTTCTCAAGAGTCTAGTTCCATGGGGACCGCCTCCACAAGCCTGTCACCAGGACCAGCAGGCCTGCCTTCAAGGGTCCGCCACGTTCTAACCTGGGTCACTTTGGAAGTGATGTGAGGACTTACTGCTCACCTAAGATCACTCTAGCTAACCCCACCACAGGAGCAAGCCCTTTCTTGTGTGCTTTTGTGATTTTAGGAGAATCACAGCAAATGTTCCCACAAACTCCTCTTACCCTTCCCAGTCACCAATGCACAAGATTCCCCATGCTTGTCTTGATTTCAACACAGAGAATTAAGGGTGACAAAAGAGAACAAGAGACCGGGAAGTGGGAATCAACTTCAACAAGAAAAACATCTCAACTTATGGAAATGCAATCTCTGAAGGGGCCGGGTGCTCCAAACCCTCCTCCCGCTTCACCTTTCCACCTTTCCACTACAACCAAGGATCCCAGGGAAGCCACCCAGCAAGCACTGTGGGCTCCAGTTGAAGCCACAGGGCCTGAGAACCTGCACTGCTGGGGATCACTACAGAATATTGGCCTTCTGTGTCATACTTGCCCTTAATCTTCAAACCCTCTTTTATACTATGCAAGTAACCCAGGAATGCTCTCCGCTCTGTGTCACCTCTACCTATAGGAACGTGCTACTTTGAGCATGTTGTTTTCTCTGAATGGCAGCACTGCACACATGCTGTTTTTGCAAATGACTTTTTTTCACTGAGCCTTGACTTGGAAATCTTTAAGGTCAAAGCCACCTCATTTTTTTCAACATGTTCCCTAGTATAAATATTCCACATTTGTGAGTTTGTTTTCTTACCATATCCTAAACAGCAAACAGTTAACATTTCCTTTTCTCTCATAAACAGCACTGCCATAAATATCTGTGTCCATGTTTCCCTGCACCCCCAGCTCAGCATGTCTGGAAGGTAAATCCCAAGATGCGGAAATACTGAGCCCACGGGTGCACCTGCTGTTGATTGGGTGCACCTGCTGTTGATTTGAAGTGCAGGGACTCGCCCTCCAAAGTGGGTGCACCAAGCTATACCCCACAGTTTATGAAAATGCCCATTTCCCCAAACCCTCACCTTAAACCTTGCCAATATGATAGCTGAAAATCATAATTTATTTGTTTTATGTTTCTTAATATAGTATGGGAAACAGAATAATGATGCACCAAAGACGCCTACCTTCTAATCTCCAGAACCTATGAATATGTGACCCTATTTGGCCAACAGGACTTTGCAGATGTGATTTAGGGTCTTGAGAGGAGGAATGACCCTGGACTCTGTGGGTCCAGAGTAACCACAAAGCAGAGGGAGGGAGATAGGCAGAGGTGGGAGACTGGGGTATGTGCAGCGGCTGCTGGCTCTGCAAGGCAGGGAGGGCCAGGAGCACTGCCCCGAGCTGGAGTAGATCTGTTGGATTCTCCTCCAAAGGAGCACAGCCCCGCCACATCCAGAGTCCTGACTCCAGAACTGCAAGGGGGCAAATGTGCACTAACTGAGTTTATGGTATCTGTTACAGCAGCCAGGGGAAACTAATACAACTAGTAAAGATGAGCCTTTTTCCTTATTTTATTAGTTGTATGTTCCTTTCCAAAGCATTGCTTTCTTAATTTCTTTTGCCCATTTATAGGGCTTCTATTGAGATTTATTATTTTTTTCCATTTCAGTTCTTGTTGACTTATTTAAGAATGATTTTCCTACCTCAAAGTCACAAACAAATCTCATGCCTCTAGTTTTCCAGGCGACTGGTATGAAGCAGAGGACTAATGTGATCTTCTCCCAAAGGACTACACGACTGTTTTAATACCATTTCATTGATCAAACAACTTCATTATTTCCCCACTTGTTGAAAAGGTACATGTATAATTTAATAAATTCCCATATACGCCTTAGGGCTACTCTTGGATAATCTACTCTATCCTTCAATCTGTTTATTTAATCCCTTCAACCTTGACATTGGGCAAATAATGGCCAGAGGTCTGACTGGGACTGGGCTTTACCAGATGGCACCAGGATGTCACAGCCAGAGGAAGGTAGAGTTAGAAAGAGACAGTACTGCTCCATCTGCAGAGTTTTCATTGTAAGGTAGTACAGCAAGAATTTTAATTAACTCTCAATCTCTCAGCAAAAGAGATTAACTTTCGTATCAGTGCCCCGGTCTTGTAGATGAAGAAATTAAGATCAAGTGTCCCTCTTTTAAAAAGTGCACATGTAGGTGTTTTTGCCTGATCCAAGGTTTAGGTTTGGGACCTTCAGCTTACCAACTGTCTTCCACTTTACAGCCTTCTTGGAGGCAGCTGAAAATCTAGGGCTCTGAGGTGCTGAATCCTGCATTCCCACATGACTCTGACTTATAGAATAATACCTTACCAGTCTTGCCTCTTGTTAGAGGTGAGGCTTGAATTGCAGAGTACTGTTAACACAGCACTGCCACCAGCCATTTGGCTTGGACAAGCAAACAGGGAACTGGCAAAGACTTTTATTTTAAAAACTACTTTAATCCATCAATTAGAATAATTTGTAATTGGCAGATATACCTTCAATATTTTAGTACAGTCAAATGGAAACATACATAAATAGGTTATATTACAACTGATACTAAAATAGAATTGTTCTATAGACTTGGTGAACAGAGAAATTAGCTCAATTCCTCTTATTCCTCTTAAAAATATCTTGATCTTAAGTTGAATTATCAGCCCACGCCTCCACCCCAAAAAGTACTTCCCCAGCCTGGCAGGACTCACGTTAAAGTTAGACTCGATGACCACAGGGTATCAGATGTTCTGTGGACCCATGGAGTGCCTACTAAATGGCCAACAATTTGTTTTAAAGCTCACCCACCCTTACACATTACCGGAGATCAGCTCCTGCCCAGAGAGCTCAATCTCTGAACTCTTCCTCCCACGGGTGCAGCTGAGAGTGCAGGAAACGTGCTTGGGAGTAGCGTTGAGATGTTGGACAGGTCTCAGCCCAGACACATCACTCTGCCTGTCCCACTTCCCAGCCTGGCCCCAGGCCAAAGCCACAAGTTCACTGGACCCAGGCTGGGCATGTGCTCTCTCTGAGAAGGGTGGTGTGAAGTTGCACCTCCCAATCTGCTCGACCAGCCCTTCCCACACATTAGTGACTCCACCCCCAGGTCCTGAGTGAGGTGGCAAGGTGAGCATCACAGAGGCACAAGGGAAACACACCCAGGGGGCTCCCAGCCTGCCCCTGCAGGAGGGATGCTTCCCCCCAGCTGGGTGACAGCAAGAGCAGCTTTCCTCTCTGGTCACATCACTGGGTCAGGGACACCATGACATAGTGACATTGTGGAGGGGCCAGGATAGAAGTAACTGGAAGCAGAGGACATGCATAACCACTTAACTCTGGGACGCTGATTCAGAAAGAAAGGCCAGAGTGGCCACTACAACCAAGCACAACAAACCCACAGGTTGGGTAAGGCATTTGGGTCACAAAATGCTGCGAGTTAAATTGCATGTCTGGGCTAAAACATGTCACTCTCAAATTTTCCTATTTTAGTCCTAACCACCAGCCCCTCAGAAGGTGGCTGTGTTTAAAGAGAGGACTTTAAGGAGGACTTTAAGGAGGCAATTATTATAAACTAAGCTGGGTGAGCTCCAATCCATCATAGCCGTGTCCTTATAAGAAGAGGACATGCAGACAGCGATGCACACGTGAGGACACCGGGAGAAGGTGGCCGTCTGCAAGCCAGGGAGAGAGGCCACAGGAGGAGCCACCCCCAATGACTCCTCCTTCTCCAGCTCCCAGCCTCTAGAACAGGTAGAAAATACATGTCTGTTGTGTCAGAGGCCCAGTCTGGAGTACTTTGTTATAAACACACATAGCAGCTCTGGAAAACCAATACAGTGCCCTGTCTGAGGGTCGTGTCCTGCAACAAATACCCCATCACAATAGAGGTAACAGCCGTTAGCAACGCCCACTCTTCTAGGTGTTTTCATGAATTCACAGTCATCATTATCCCCGATAAAGAGAGGAACAAATTCCATGACTCTAAGGCATTCACTCCAGGTCACTCTACTGGTACATGGCAGACACCCTGACCCCTGACCCTGGTCACTCCCACTGCCCCAAAACAGTCCTTTCATCAGGACTCCTATGCACACTCATATCATGTGGCAGAAGGGGGGCCAAACCACAGCTCCTGACCCTGCCATCTAGTTTCACTGGTGCCCATCCTTCCTTCTCAACCCAACATGTGTGTCTAACCAGTTTTTTAATCCAACACATATTACAAAAACAGGGCCGCCATCCTGCCACCCCAGGTAAAGCGCAGGCTATATGACAAGGCAGAAGCTGTACACCACCTTGCCTTTATTTATTAATTTATTTGTTTCTTTCTTTCTTTCTTTCTTTCTTTATTTATTTTGAGACAGAGCCTCAAGCTGTAGCCCTGGATAGAGTGCCATGCATCACAGCTCATAGCAACCTCCAACTCCTGGGCTCAAGCTATTCTCCTGCCTCCATCTCCCAAGTAGCTGGGACCACCACAGGCACCTGCCACAATGCCTGGCTACTTTTTGGTTGCAGCCGTAATTGTTTGGCAGGCCCAGGCTGGATTCAAACCCACCTCAGGTGTATGTGGCTGGTGCCTTAGCTGCTTGAGCCACAGGCACTTAGCCCACAGCCTTCCCTTTATGAGCAAGTGTGGCCAGCACTGAGGAAGCGAGTCAACTAGAAAGACACTTCTAAAAAGCATTTCAGCAGGTCACATCCCTCAGCAGGGACCTGGGTCCACGTGCAGAGCCAGCCCTTCTCTGACTACACTGGAGAGCAAGCTGCCACACGCTGGCTCTGTGCAGGACCCAGGACAAGGGCTGGTGGGCCAGGCAGGGCAGCCAACTTCCTCCCTGTGGAGCTTAAATCCCTGCTCCTGCTCACAGCAGACAGGCCTAGGGGAGGGGGCAAGGGCGGCAACAGGGCGGCCCTTGTTCCCCTGCAGGTTCCACAATCTGGTTTTCATTGAATGGAGTTTTTAGTGCTCTCCCACCACATTTTTCTTTAATTATGATAAAAGAGAGTAACTTAATCAAGCATAAATCCTGTTGAAATGAACAGGAGAAAATAAAGGGGTTAACTTGGAGAAGGAGGGGCGGGTGGAACCTACTGCCACAGGTCCCTGGGTTTAGGCCACCAAGCCCAGCACATAAAAAACAAAAGCTGGTTCCCACCCAGAATCCAGTCCTGATCCTGCTGCCGGAAGAAGAAACAAAGGCCAGACACCGGCTCAAGTGGGCACCTGGGGAACAAAGCCTGGGCTGTCCCCAAAGGCAGGACCCCTGAGTCCCAGCCACCCCACAGCCCCCAAGCTGAGCTCCTTATGCCACACTAAGGGCTGACCAGGGGAGTAGTGGTGACTGCTGGTGACTCACATGGACAATGAAAAGGTCTGGGCACACACACATTTATTTATGACACATGGGAGCACAATGCATGTACACACATAACTGTACATACCTACATGCATTCACCCAGGAACACACGTGCATACACACCCCACAGAGCAATGGTTCTCCACATGCCTAATGGCCAGCAGCCCCCAGGGAGTGCTCAGAAATGCAGAACCCCATGCCCACCACAGACCAACAGGAAAAATACTCGGGGATGGGGCCAGACAGATTTAACAGGCCTTCTAGGCTAACATTTGAGAATCCCTGCTGCCCAGAGCATGCTTCATTAATGTGGAAGCAAAGCATTCCATTAAAAAACAAGATCACGGTTTTTTCCTGCACCTAAAGAAACATTTTGTATGCTTACTGCAGATCATAGGCAGTAATAAATAATTATTATAATAGCACTTAGCATTCCCCCAAGGCCTGTACATGTCACACAGGGTCCCGTGTACCAATACAAACCAACTCACTGAATCTCCACAAGAACTTTGAGGCCAGTGCCAGCATCTCCAGCTTACTGAGGATGAAACTGGAGCACAAAAGGAGTAACTTGCCTAAGATAACACAGCTAGTGGGGGGTAGAAGAGGAATCAGACCCAGGCATCAAGGTCCACTGTGCACCACCTAAGCACACACAATGCTAAGTGCCTCAGAGGATACCAGGCAAGCAGGAAAGCCCTGCCCCCCAGAAAGCCACCACAGAGAAGGGAAGAAGGACAGGTGCTGGGAAGGCCCAAGCGCAGGGGTTCAGGGGCTGGGCAGTCCTGGTCAGCCGAGCACGAGGCCCAGCCTGGTCAGTCCATGAAAACGGTGGTGACCCATAAGGAGAAACAGTACAAGGTAAAGGGACCAGGCAGGGGTGGAACTCAGAAGGAGCACATGAAACTCCTTACCCCACACCCCTAAGAAAGACTCTGAAGAAAGGTTTTCTGGAACATTCCAGATTGAAACTCCTAGAATGACAGTCTCCCCTGGAAAAGAACACCTTTAAGTCAGAACAAGGGCGTGAAACACCACCTGACGGGCCTATCATAAAGAAGCCTTCCAAGAAAAGACCCAGCCCCCCTCAGCCCACTCCAGGGTGCGCCAGGGTGTGTGCAGTCCTGAGGGCCTGGGCACTGCTCCTCATGGTCGAGAGGGCTCATTCTAAAAGCAGGTGCAGGGCTTGGGGGCTTTCTTGAGGAGACAAGTGGAGACTCCAATTGGCCTGGTTTGAGAAGACCCTCAGGAAAGGTTCAGGTTCAAGGTCCTTCCCATCAGGAACTCAAAAAAGTGAACCACTGACATCTACCCTCTGGGAGAGAGAAGATTCCACCCTTCTCCCCTGTAAGAAGGAGGCTCCCTTTGCAGCAGGCCAGGAGATGGAACATCCTTAGCAGAGGGACCTTCAGCAGCAGCCAGTGACTCCCTGGCTTTGAAAGAAACCAAAGCAACTCAGGGTTGTCCCTCCTCTCTGGACAAATGGGGGACCTCATCAGAGACAGGTGTCAAAAATAAAAACCAGCAAAGAGGGCAGACAGTGAACCCATCCTGTATTAGTAAGAAGTGTCCAGGGAGACAGAACCAACAGAGATAAAGATAGAGAGATACAGAAATAAACCCAGATATAGATAGAGAAATAGATGAGAGAGAAAGACAGTGACATAGAGCAAGATAGAGATACATCGAGAGGAGGCTTATTAGGGAAACTGGTTCACATGATCATGGAGGCTGAGAAGTCCCAGGACAGGCCATTTGCAGCTGGAGATCCCAAGATGCTGGACTGTGGCTCAGTTCTAAGTGCACAGGCCTCAGAACCAGGGACACTGACAATGTATATTTTAGTGTAATGCCAAAGATCTGAAAACCAGGTGCCATTGGTATAAATCTCGTCCCCCAAGGGTGAGGATAAAAAGAAGAAATCCTTTCCTCCTTGTTTTTGGTCTGTCCAGGCCAACGGGACCAGCCACTCTGAGGGCAGCTCTTCCCCATTCAGTCCACTGACACACATGCCAGCCTCTACTGGGAACCCCCTCACAGACACACCCCGAAGTAATGCTCCACCAGCCTCTAGGTGATCCTAATCCAGTCAAGATGACATCCAGAATTAACTGTCACATATATATATATACACAAAGGTACTATACAAAATCAATCGTATGTATATGTGCTGGCAATGAAAAATCTGAGAATGAAGCTAAGATAAGTCTATTTACAGTAGCATCAAAACAAATTTAACCCCTAAAGAAGTGTAAGACTTACACTCTGCTAACTGCAGAACACTGCTGAAAGAAATTAAAGACCTAGAGAAATGGGAAAACATCCCATGCTCATGGACTTACTACTGTTAAGATGGCAATACTACTCAATTTTTTCTACAGACTGGACACAGTCCCTATGGAAATCCCACTGGCTTCCCTCCACACACACAAAATATAAGAATTACCTCACAATAAATCACAGACCTTTGCTATAGATGGAAGCTATCTGTTAAAAAAAAAGTTTTCTATGAAAAATAAATAAATCATATACACCTAATTGTGATTACTAAAACTACACAAAACTCTTAGAAAAAAACTGGCATAAAATTTCCATGGGCTTGAGTTAAGACAACGGATTCTAACATACGACACCAAAAGAAAAAGAAATAACAACTACATAAATTGGACTTCATCAATATTAAAAACCTTTTCAGATTCAACAGACATCATTACGAAAGTAAAAAGATGCCAACCAAACGTGAGGAGGTATTTTCTCATCATGCAGTTGATCAGGGACTGGTAACTACAGCATAGAAAGAATACTGCTACAGACTGGATGTCTGTAAATTCTTTTCTTATCCCTAACCCCCAATGTGATGGTATTGGAGGAGGCTGCCTTGGAGAAGTGATTAGATTTAGATGAGGTGATGAAGTTGGGGCCCCCACAATGGGACTGGTGACCTTATAAAAAGAGGAGGAAACACCAGAGCTCCCTTGCTCTCCACAGTAGGCGGGCACAGCAAGAAAGCTGCCCTTGCAATATGCGGGCACCTTGATCTTGGACCCCCAGCCTCCAGCACTATGAGAAATAAATGTCTGTTGTTTAAGCCACCTAGTCTATGGCATTGTGTTAAGGCAGCCTGAGGTAACCACAACAAAGACAACCAGATAACAAAAAGGCAACTCCATCAAAACAAGGATCTGAACAGTCACTTCTCCAAAGAAAATACACAAATAGCAAATAACAGGTGAAAAGATGTTCCACATCATTGGCCATCCATAAAATACAAAACAAAACCACAGGGAGATACTACTTCACACTTACCAGCATGATTATAACCAAAAGATACATAACAGCAAGTGTTGGTGAGAAGTGTAGAAACTAGAACCCTCCCACTGCTGGTAGGAGCGGATGGCTTGGCCTCTGTGGGACAGTCTAAAAAGGCTAAACACAGGGTTACCCTGTGACCCAATTACCCTGCTAGGTATGTAAGTAAGAGAAATGAAAACCCAAAAGCTTGTGCAGGAATATTCATAGTAGCATTACTCATAATAACCAAAAAGTAGAAGCCACCCAAGTGCCCATGTAAATAAATAAAATGTGGTATATCCATAACAATGGACTATGATTCAGCCACAGAAAAGCTGAATACATTGCACAAAATCCATGAACCTTCTAAACACTGCACTAAGTGACAAAAGCCAGGCACAAAAGACCATGCCACATATTATATGATTCCACCTACACGAGATGTCCAGAAGGGGCAAATCCACAGACAGAAAGCAGATCAGTTAATGATTAGACCTCGGGGTACAGATAAGAGAAAGGTGATGGAGAATAGGTATGGGGTTTCTTTTTCACGTGGTAGAAGTTCTAAAAATGGATTGTGGTGATAGTTGCACAACTCTGTGAATATACTAAAAACCACTGAGTGTTGCACTTTAAATGGCAAATTGCCTGGCATGTGGATTATACCTCAACCAAAGTGTAAAAATAAAAATGACTTATTTGGAGATGCTGGAAATAGGGAGGGAAGGGGAACAGATTCAAGCAATATAAAAACTAGAAACAAAAGGAAGGAAGCAGAAACAGAAACAAAGCTGGTTTATGAAAGGGTACGGGGGCTCAGTATGGGGAATGAACTCTTAGATCCCCTTAAGTGTGCGAGATTCCGGTCCTTGTCCTTATATGCAGACAACCTTCCTTTCCCACAGCATATCTCTTTACCCTCTGGCATTTAAAGACAGCCCGAAGAGCCCCAGGATTCGTGTTAGATCATCTGGACCACTGGACACAACCCAGGGAAAGGGATTCTCCTGTCTGCATCTGTAAACCACAGATTCTGGCCAAAACAAGCGCTGGCTCTTGCAGTGAAGAATACCCCAAGTCCCACCCCAAGTCCAAGAGTCCACTCTAGGCCCCATGTCCACCCCTTCTTTAGAAGGCCTGAAGCCCCGGACATCAGCCCTGGTGTTTGTGCACACAGAGGAATGAATAGTCCGGTCCTGTTACACAATCTCAATTATGACTCTCACATCACAGTTTGCAGGGAGACTTCACTGCAGATCAAAGCATCAAGATACCTCCCAGCCAGAACTATGAGAAGCACACAAATCAGGAACGTCTGGAGGAGCCAGCCGCTTTGCCAGAGTGGGCACTCTGGCCCAGTTTCTCATTCCAAACACTGCTTGGATGGGATGCACTGCTTCCCACAGACAGGAGAGAATGCCAAAGGGATCCATGAGGCTGGATATTTTCAGGATGTGCTCACAACTGAGCACAGAAAACAAATTAACAGATAAATCACTTCTTGGTACATGTTTTATTTACGCTAATGCTACTCCATTTTATCTTCCTTCTATCTGCTCTGGAAGAGAATGTGGCATTCGTGGAGATAAAGCTCTCTCCCATCGCTCTGACAGCTTCCTCATGTGGGAAGTGGACACAACCACAGTACTGTCCTTAGCTAGCTAGGGTTTTCTGTGCTGTGCAAACTGCTCACTCAACACAGAAGTCTTCAACAGAGTTTTCTGTAATCTACAAAATCCCCAATGTAAAAGCTAAGCCTAAACCCTTTTTTCAGTATAGTTTTCAATATAGTAATTCTACAGGGCAATAAAGAGCTTAAAATACCTCCCTTAGTTCTTTCACGAGACAACAAAGGAAAAACCGCAGGAAGGTGCTGGCTCTCCCTGGCAGTGACACACTCCCACTGCATCCCCAGAACAGTCCCTGGTTAGAAAGAAACTTGAGGAAACAAATGACACTGGAAGCACCTTTTTGTTTTCTTTAACTGAAAAATAATGTGACTTTTAACAACATTAACATTCCTCCTCTTTAGAAATTAAAATAACAAAACATTAACTTCATAGGAGACAGACAAAGGAGGGGGGTAAAGTCATGTCATGCTTAAAAGCACACCAAGTAACCAAATGTGATTAAGCGATCATCTCCTCCTAAGCAAGAAAGAGATGGCTTTTTTGCAGATGAGGAGTCCTTTGCCCTTCCTTTAAAAGTCAGACAAGGGCATGATAATATTTCATTTTCAAGATACGAGCCCAAGCCCATTTATTTTAAATAAGTAATTACAAGACCGTGGACTATGTTCTACTTGACTTTTCACTGGGAAGCACAAGAGTGAGAAGGTGCAATGAAAAAAAAAAACACTGGCTACTTTGGGGACCACGTGAACCCACCAAAGGCAACTTCTGAAAGAAGGGGACACCTTAATCAGATAGTCGGCATTGCCAGCGATGTTCCCTAGGGCCCCACTCCCCAAACTGCAGTATGAAATTTGTTTTCTTTCATCTGCTCCAAACCATATGCCTCCAACATGGGCCACTGTCCAGATTTAGCTTCATGCTGACTGAACGGCCACCTTCTGGATTACCTAACTCAAAGCACACCAGCGAGGTGCTCTGTTAGCACAGTGGTATCACAGTGAAAATGCTTCACTACAAACTGGCGAAAGAGGAAACACAGACGTTCTTCTTCCCTCCATCCAAATCCAAGCCTGTCACCCGCATGTGCTCAAGAGTACTTTCCACAGAAGAATAAACTTGCTGTACAGTATGATAAGGGAGCTGCTAGACACATGGAGCTAATAAAATTTAATTAAGATTAAAGCAGATTTAAAATTTAGTCAGTCCCACTAGCCACATTTCAAGGGCTTAATACAGATAAGTCACTTGATGCCAAGAGCACCACACAGGCAATACTCTAGGGGACAGAACTGACAATTTTAGGAGGAGGGGAAATAGATAGAATCTTGACACAACCTGAAATCCACAAATAAGGTTGGGTGCTGTTGTGGCTTAAAGCAAATTAGAAAATGAAATCTGCAAATTATCTGTTTTGATCAAAACACCTTGAAGGTCTGGGTTCTGGACAAGATGCAGCAGGCACACTCTGTCCATCTCTGACAGAATGAAGCTGTAAAACCTGGAAAAAATTAGGGAACAGCAGCTACCGGGGCACTCCTCAGTGTCCCCAGGTCTGAACTCCAAATAACCCAGAACTCATACAGGATCATCAGCACAGCTGAGGGCTTCTGGAGAAACCTTTCATTTCCACTTGAGGAGTGTAAACATGAGTGTGTTCTTTTCCCACTAAAGAGCACAGAGAGCATCCCAATTTCTCTTTTCATTTGCTTCCTCTCCTTCTTTCTCTTGTACCCCTGCCCCACAAGTGGTAGAAGACATGCAACAGATGAACATAGAACTTAAAACTCTGAGGGAGAAGACAGCTTTGCCATCCCAAGAGGTAGTCAAACTCCACTGCTTGTTTCTTTCTCTCTCGGTCCTCCAGCTGCTTATCTCCAGACATGGGCATAGTCAAGGTGACTTTGAGACAGTCAAGAGTAACTAAAGCCCAAGGTGTGAGGCAGAGGATTGAAATGAGAGCTCCAGAGAACTGGAAAGAACTAGGAAGATGATAGGGAGAGAAAAACTAAGAAAAGTGACCCTTCAAAGTTGTTTATCAATTTCTGAAACCACTCACAAGCTACACATGTGTAGATATGACCCTAAGCAGATGTTGGAAATAGAACTGTAAAACGGAACACCACCCAAGTCCCAGACTGGCCATGGTGTGGTGTGCATGTGTGACATACCTAACAAGTACTATAGAAGCTTTGAAAGTGGACCTGACATTGGAACCAAACACACAGAAGGCTATTATGAATTTGTAGCCTGAACCCAAACAAACTGACTTCCCGCTATCAAAATTCTCCACAAGATTTAAACAGTATCCAGTGTCTCATAACCAAAACATAATACTTAAAATTTCCATGATATAATCCAAAGTTGATTAATGTACAAGGAACCAGGAAAACCTCAAACAACTGATGTATATTAACAAGATGTCATGTCTTTTCTGTGGCGCCCAGAAGGAATTCAGATACTTCAGGATGAAGCTGAATATCTCCTTCCCAGCCACTGGCTGCCAGAAACTCATTGAAGTGGATGAAGATCGCAAACTTCGTACTTTCTATGAGAAGCGCATGGCCACAGAAGTCGCTGCTGACGCACTGGGTGAAGAATGGAAGGGATATGTGGTCTGAATCAGTGGTGGAAATGATAAGCGAGGTTTCCCCATGAAGCAGGGTGTCTTGACCCATGTCTGGGTCCGCCTGCTGCTGAGTAAGGGATGTTCCTGTTATGGACAAGGGGAACTGAAGAAAGGAAGGGCAAATCGGTTGGGGGTTGCATTGTGGATGCCAATCTGAGTGTTCTAAACTTGGTTATTGTAAAAAAAGGTGAGGCTTTCTGGTGTTAAATTTGATTTTCGTTGAAATTCATTAGAAGACAGTTGTCCAAATGCTTTTTCATTGGGATTACAAATTATCAATTCACTGTGAGCCCTCTAATAATTTAGGATTCTTAACAAGGAAGATGTTAAATTAAAATCTCTTTGTTCAAAGGAGAGAAGGATATTCCTGGACTGACAGACACCACGGTACCTAGGCGTCTGGGGCCTAAAAGAGCTAGCCGAATCCGCAAACTTTTCAATCTGTCTAAAGAAGATGATGTTCGCCAATACGTTGTGAGAAAGCCCTTAAACAAAGAAGGTAAGAAGGATTAGGTGATTTGTGGCTTATTTGTTGTAATGTGGCCTCCCATTTTGTGTGCATATTAGAAGGTAATTTTTTAAAGTTCATTGCTAGTAGATTTAGGAGTTATGAGAATGATGGCAAATTACGAGACTGATCCCATCTTTATGCTTTTGTAATCTTCGTGGGAGAGTTTTAAAATTATTTGGCTTACAAAAGAAATAAACATTTTCCTCTATTGAAATTGATTTTAACTTCTGCTCCCTTGTTTCCTTGCCCAATCTCAATTATAGTAAGAGTTGCGAGAATTAGAAGCTAAAAAAGATAACCATTCTACCAAGAATAATAGGGAGCAGATGTGTGGGTTTGAAACCTTTAATTTTCAAGATCGGTGTGAGTTACACTTGTACCTAGCACATACTCTGCTCAAGTCATTCATTCCAAATATTTGGGCACCTACTATGTGCTGTGTACTATCAGGTCCTGAAGACATGAAGCTTACGTGGCAAAAAATTTAATTGGGAAATATAGGGCAGTTCCCCCATAATCTCAGAATGATTACCTTTGATGAACTAAGATGAATGCATCTGCTCCAAACCAGATCTATAATCTGTGGGCGCTTTTGGAGTACAAATCAAAAAGGCTAAGTGAAGATAGAAGATACTCATAATAAAACAATATGCCACACATTCTGATGTTAATGGTTATGTTCCCCACACTGGCAGAACTGTCATGGGAAATACATATGCAAACATAAAATGGTAGAAGGAAGGTGATGATAATGGTTTACATAGTTTTCACAGACCAGTTGACTATACGTAAAGTAATGCCATGTATTTTAGTAAAAACACTGGCATGTAGTAAAGTTAGCCTGGTTATCATCAGGACTTTAGTTTTCCTTGTTATTTTTGACTATATTTAGCACATCTTTTAGATTTTTGTAGAGGACCTAATGAGTATTTTAGAGTTGTAGAATAGTTCAGATTTGATTTAAAAGGCCTCAAAAGTTTGCCTAGATACTGTTCATTCTGTTAAGCTCACCTAATATTTTAAAGTAGATCCTAATGGACAAGGATCTGCTTGAAATGATGTTATTTGCATTTTCAGGTAAGAAACCTAGGACCAAAGCACCCAAGATTCAGCGTCTTGTAACTCCGCGTGTCTTGCAACATAAGCGCCGGCGTATTGCTCTGAAGAAACAGCGAACTAAGAAAAATAAGGAAGAGGCTGCAGAATATGCTAAACTTTTGGCCAAGAGAATGAAGGTGAGCCTAAGATTGGGGAAAGAAACATTAGGGTGGCTTTGCATCTTTATCCTAGACAGGTCTTTTTAACTCTTTAACTCTGCTTTCTAATTTTGTTTAGGAGGCCAAAGAAAAGCGCCAGGAACAGATTGCCAAGAGACGCAGGCTGTCCTCTCTGAGAGCTTCCACTTCTAAGTCTGAATCCAGTCAAAAATAAGGATTGTTTTTGAGTAACAAATAAATGAGTTAAATGAGTTATTTCCTTTACTGACTTTTCATTAATGCTCTAACAAGCAAGTTAGGTTATAGACAATGCAGTCTAATGGTGGGCAACATCAGAGAATGACTTATGTGATGGTAGTGGAAGATTGTCAGGATAAAGGGTTTCTTTGGATGAACAGAAGGCTCAGGAAGAATGATTGGTGTAAGATATCTTCAGAAAGGCATTGAACACTGAAGGGAAATAAATGACTAGGACTGTTCATCGTTTATACAGTTTATTTTGAGGAATAGAGCTTTTCAAAAACATCTATAACACAATTTGATACATAAAAGCCACCCTTGTGAAGATGGATATGTATGTCACTTTTTTAAGACAACTTGTTAAGGCATAGTTTTAATAGATACCATTTTTATCTGCTACAGACCAGTGTAAATTTATCACATTAACAAAGCTTTTCAATTGTGAATTATTTGTGCTGTTACTGTTTTACACTTTGGAAAGAAGGTGACTGCCTATAAGTACACTTCATTTCAACTCTAGGTGATATGTAGGGCCTAAAGCAGTGTTTGACCACATAAACATGCATGTGAATCCGTGGGAATCCAGATAAAATGCGGAGGGGGAGGGCCCCACATTTTACATTACTAAAAAGCTCCCCCTTGAGGCCAATATTAACAATCCTCAGTTGCTGGCCAGTAAGATCTTTGACAACTATACGTGGTATTAAAAAGTTGCATAGCATAAAAAATCTTAATTGGCAATATAAATTAAGGAACTTAAAAAGCAAAGGGAAATGTAGCATTTTATCCAAAGCCAAAAGGGCAGCAATAGCCACAAATAACTTTATAAAAGCCACATGACAAGTTTTGTATACAACTTGAGAAACTTCACTGATTTCAAGGAGTGGTAACTATGAAATAAGTAGACAAAGGTTCAATCCTGCTATTAAATGTGTACCAGAAATGTAAAAGCAAATGAATACCCTGAGCTTTCAGGAGCCCATTAATTTGTTAAGTCCTTAGCCACCCAAGTTGTAATCAACTACAGAGTGCAGCTTAAGATAAGTTGGTATCAAAGCCAATCTTGGCTGAACTGAAAGACTGCTGTTAGAAGTTGCCAGGATTATGAAGTTTCATAAAGTGATACAAGTCATTCTAAGTCTCAGAGGTGCATGGTAATTTTGTGAGAATTTTTTTTTTCTTATTGGTGGTGTTGGATATCACAAAAAGTACTTGCAGATCTTTTTGCTAGTTTTTAGTGTCTGTATTTACTGTACAGCCCCAAACAACTTTTACTCCAATGTGCAACAAAAGAAAAAAGGTTAGACACCCCTGTGGGCAATTTTGTTTTGGACAGTCTCACTATGCTGTCCTCCATAGAGCGTCATGGTGTCACAGCCCATAGCAACCTCAAAACTCTTGGGTTTAAGTGATTTCTCTTGCCTCAGCCTCCCAAGTAGTTGGGACTACAGGCACCGGCCACAATACCTATTTTTTTTGGTTGGAGTTGCCATTATTTAGCTGGCTTGGGCTGGGTTTGAACCCACCAGCCTCTACATGGCCCATGCCTTAACCACTGTGCTACAGGCGCCGGGCCTCCCTGTGGACATTTCTAAATCCATAGACAACAGGTCTAGTGCTACTTTTTTCCTGTGGTGAGTGTTGGAAAAAGGCTTTAAGCAGTTTAATACAAGAAATCAGTCCCTAAAGCTAAGTACCAAAGGCAAGCCAAGGCTTATGGTACAATTGCTAAAAGTTACTTTAAATGTTATTTAAAAGTTACTACAGGCTTGGTGCCTGTGGTTCAAGTGGCTAAGGTGCCAGCCACATACACCTAAGGTGGTGGGTTCAAGTCCAGCCTGGGCCCACCAAACAACGATGGCTACAACCAAAAAATAGCCAGGCATTGTGATGGGCGCCTGTGGTCCCAGCTACTTGGGAGACTGAGGCAGGAGACTTTGCTTGAGCTCAGGAGTTGGAGGTTGCTCTGAGCTGTGATGCTATAGCACTCTACCCAGGGGGACTGCTTGAGGCTCTGTCTCAAAATAAACAAAAAGAAAAGTTACTACAAAAGTTATTTCGGGTGGTGCCTGTGGCTCAGTGAGTAGGGCACCAGCCCCATATACCAAACTGCAACAAAAAATAGCTGGGCGTTGTGACTGGCACCAGCTCCCAGCTACTCCGGAGGCTGAATCAAGCCGGAGGCTGAATCAAGAGAAATCACCTGAACCCAGGAGCTGGAGGTTGCTATGAGTTGTGATGCATAGTAGTCTACCAAGGAAAATAAAGTGAGACTCAGTCTCTTAAAAAAAAAAAAAAAAGTTGTAATTTCATAAAGTTGAAGCATATAAGATCTTTAATTATAGATTTTTGGAGAAGTGCTGAATAAGTTCAAGTTATGAAAACTAGAGAAGAAATGAAAAAAGACTTTTACATACCACAAAGATTCAAATTCTACAGATCTCAGAAGCTTTAATGTAAAAGACAAAGGCACAGGAAATTAAATTTTTCATTTTATTCAACCTCTTTTTTTTATAGGCAAGGTAATTCCAAATTTTGTGTTGTATCAGTGTGAAGTATTAAAACTAGTACCAAGTCTTAAGTTGCAAAAATATGTATTCTGAGACAGTGCAAAAGATTCATTTTGAAGGTAATGAAAACTGTACATAATTTTTGACAAGTTCTTTCACTTAGAATTTTCACAATAAACTCAAATTCATACATTTCTGCATAGGTCAGAATAATTCTGAAATGTTGAAAGACTGGAACAATAAGTGTAACTTTTAAAAGGTTACACGAAGTAGAAGAGAAAATTGTGCTGTTAACTCCACGACATGGAAGTAAAATTTTTGTGTCAACTGATTTAATCATCTGCATAAATTATTGTAAACGTACACATAGAACCACTGGCTTCTTAAACCACACAGAGTTAAGGCAAACTCATTCCTCTGGGATTTTAATAAAAGGCATGATAATGTTAAAGTAAGGCATATGAAGTCATGATTTTCTTAAATCTACTGACAATAAGATCAATAAGCTTTAAAGACTTAATTGATTCAATCTTAAAAACATCATTTACAAATGCACAATTTACTCATAAGCATACAAATCTAAATATTATACAATAAAACTTCTGTGTTCAGTGCAAGTTTATCCCACAGGTTTTAAAAAGTGACTAATATAACAATTTATGTACCTGAAAAAAAGATCTCCAGGTCCAGTGACATACTTTAGCATTTTAAGTATGTTCTTATTATTTCTGTTAATTATTAGAAAGCTGATTTAATTTCATTTTAACTATCTGATGACTAACTCATTCCAATTTTAAAGCTGTTGCAAATTAAGAATTTATTGGGATGAGGATGGTAATAACTGGAAACTTAAGACAAATCCATCAAACAAGATAATACATGATATAAAAGGACAAAATATATTAAATTCAAAGTCAGAAGGAAGGCAGTTGTCATCAGACTTTCAGGTAATTTTGAGATTAATGACTACAGATGAATTTAAAAGTAGTCATTTATTTAACAGTCAATGGGACCCTTTCAGAAAACTGTAATACTCTAAGAATTTTAATAAATACACATTATAATATGGCTGTATATACACATACCTACACAGCCCCACACATATACATTACATACACAAACAGTTGCTCTTGTAATTGAGAAATTTGTTTTGTTTGGGGGGTTAGGCAAGTTTAATTTGCCACTTCCCAAATCCAATGTCTTCAAATATAAACAATGCCTCTAATGCATATAGTTTCTCGTTATTTCTATCTACTACAACAAATACTGAAAAATCCCAAAGGCGTTTTCAATAGAGGCAGAGAAAAAGTTTGGGAGTTAAAAATCTTCAATGTCAGTAAACCTTGGGACATCTTAATGACATTTTACATTTCAAGATGATTCGGTATAAATTACAATTCATTATAAATTGTTCCCAAAAGTTACTTCTTTTTAGTTTCCACCATTTCTTAGGATTTGGAAAAACCCTTGAATGTTTCCAAATTGACTCTATTCCCCCAGCCTTATGTGTTCAAAATTCTAATGAATCTCCTTAAATGAGAGGTGCTCCAAAACACTTCCTGCACCACTCCACACTGACACTTGGTGGAGCATCAATTTTCTGCAACTTCTCAATAATCTCTGAAGACAGACTATTGTATGCAATCCCATATTCATTGTCAAAAGCCTCTGAAAGAAATTTTCAAAAATGTAGTTGTAATTTGTTAATAAGCAAAGGCTAGTCATTAAAAAATGGTAGAGTAAAATTACATAACTACACATTTCAAGGTAGATATCCTTTTTCTATTTTAAATTTTAATTTTCTTTCGAGATGGGGTTCTCATTATGTTGCCCAGGCTGATGTTGAACTCCTGGCCTCAAGTAATTCTCCCATCTCAGCCTCCCAAAGCTGCTGAGTTTACAGGTGTGAGCCACCATGCCCACTCTAAATGTAGAAATCCTTTCAAAGGCACGTGATGTATTGGCACCAACTATAGCTTTTAAAAGTTACTTTAGAAAATAAAACTGAGAAGCTAATCCTTCATTAACCAACTTACCAATATCAATATTCTCTCTTCCAAGAGACACTAATGATAAGAAGAGGATTTCTCTGTACAAACTCCTATAAAACAAATATATTTTAAAAGTGAGAAAATAGCATAAAAATACATACAGATGCATGTTTTTAAAAACAGTGAAAACATTAATTCTGTAATCTAGTTAACAGTAATGTATCTATATCAATATTGTGGTATTGATATTACACTGCAGTTATATGAAATGTCACCTTGGAGAAAGCTGGGTGCAGGACACATGGAACTCTACAGTATTTTTGTAATTTATCATGAGTATTTCAAATTAAAAAGTTAAAGAAGAGGGCGGCGCCTGCTGGAGGGCACCAGCCCTATATACTGGGGGTGGTGGGTTCAAGCCTGGCCCTGACCAAAAACTGCAAAAAATAAATGAATAAAATAAAAAAAGTTAAAAAAGAAAGGTTAATGGGCACAAAGCTTCAAACCAGTAACAAAATGGCTTTAACTTTATTATAATTTAAATATGTAAAAGCAGTCTCCTCTCGTTTTTGTCTCTCAAGAAAGTAACACATTAATTTCTGAGTTAAGATAGGCATATAAAACCCTTACACACAAACTGTGAGGTATAGGCTCTTTACTATTTAATTCAATAGCAGAGGAGAAATTACCTTTATTTGTTTTGTGAATACAGAAGTTTCATAGACATTAAAAATGAACTTTATGACTCAACTGCTAAAACCAAAGATGAGATGAAAATTTTAAGAAATGAACTGAAAAAAGGTAAGGCTTCATGCAGCATGTTTTAGAAACTTCAGAAACTGTCTCATGACATTTCTTCTATTACTTTCCTGGCTTGAACTACAGATGGTTGAAGCAAGCTGCTCTTCAGATTGCTGAGAATGTCATCTCTGCCTCAACTGTTGAGATTACAAGTGGATGCATTCATTTTATTATCAATACTTGCCCAAATCTGAAATTATATTCAAAGTTGCCAAAAGTGAAGAAACTTGAAGGGACCCTTGGTTATGCCCTCTTTTGTGAAGCTTCCAATGCAAAATTCACTTATGCTGTGGGGTGATGAGTACTAACCCAAGCACATTAGTGGACAGTAGTAATAAGGTCAGAAGAGTGCCACTGCTTCTGTCATTTGCCTAAAATGTTTCTCGTCCTAATTCCATATTCTTATACATCCAATACGAAAAGAAAAGATGTGTGAGTATCACAGAGTCTGACCAACTACTACATAGGTACTAATTTATCTGTGTTGATCATAGGTCTCCGGTGAACAGCAGTAATGTTTCCGAAAGGCAGTAGATTTTAAACATCCATGAATTATCTTCTTAAAATGTAATCCATTTCCCCTGCACTTTTATTGTGTGTTTGTGTTCAAGTAGGAATGCATATATGCATCTAGCATTTTTTTTTTTTTTTTTTGAGACGGAGCCTCAAGCTATCCCCCTCGGTAGAGTGCCATGGCATCACAGCTCATAGCAACCTCCAACTCCTGGGCTCAAGCGAGTCTCCTGCCTCCGCCTCCCAAGTAGCTGGGACCACAGGC
>CAUYQV010028741.1:0-24469 GCA_963574575.1 Galagoides demidoff | reverse complement strand
ATAACTGAGAAAATGACATGAAGGCTGTGTTGATCAGTTTGATGGAAGTATTTCGGATTGCATGTGAAAACCCCACACTGTACCCCAGAAGGGCATTAATGTACATAGTTACCATTCAATAAAATTTAAAAAAAAAATAGGACCTGTGTAATTTACTTTGTTTGAAAAACTTAAAGTAAAAGCCTGCCACTTTCCTTAGTTTCAATCCTTTATTACAACAAATTAGTCCCTATCTCTCAGTGAACAATGAAGGTGAAAAGTCTAGAAGGCACCACTGACTTGACTACTATTAATAACAATATACTGTATTCTTGAAAAATGTTAAGAGAATGGATGTTAAGTATTCTCACCATAAAATAACTATGTGAGTTAATGCATAGGGCAATAGCTATTAACCATTCTACAATGTATATATACTTCAAAACATCATTTTCTATGCAATAAATATAAGCAATTTTACCTGTAAATTTAAAATAATAAATACATTTTTTAAAAAGACTCTAAATGTGAAGTCTTAGGAATGCATTTATTTCATTTTTTATTCCCTTTGTTATGTATGCATACACTATGATGTTTGATAAAAATTGTATCTATATACATCCAAAGAAGCTTTTTCAAATAGTACCAATAGAAATTTCAGGTGATAAAAAAAGATTTATGCCATAGTTTAAACAATAGCATTTTATCATTACACAAAATAATAGCATACTTACATTCAATGGCATCATACATTTAATGAAATGCAGAATGAGAATCTACACAAAGCACCCAACCAGTGACCATGACAACAAAGAGACATAAGGACTTTTACAATAACACTACCAGCAAACTTAAAGATAAACCCAGTTTAACAAAAGCAAGATGCAACTCAGAAGAGCCGTGTTGGAGATTAATTCAAAGTTGATTCTTTTAAAGTGAAATAAAACTCTTTGAAAAAATTGGAGTCAATAAGATTAGCATGAGAGCTGTTCGTTAGACCATCACACTATGGGTTTTTTTCATTGCAGGTACCTTTCCAGAGACAATAGAGCCTTGAAACAATTTTTACCTAGTGTTATGCAAGTATATTAGTCCTTCTAAATTCATTTGTTGACCAAAAAGAAAATTATGTTTTCATCTTTGGAAGTATTTAGTTGATTCACATGAATTAGCCTTGAAAATATTTTTCATAAATTGTTTTCAGCCTCTTTGTCCACCAGGGAAGAGTGTACGCTTTGGGAACATCCTTCAACACAATATGTCATGTAACCTAGGTAAATTTAAGTTATAAATTCTAATATGCACATTTTGTACACTTGACTAGGTTAATATTCCTTGGATACACTATGTCTTCTCAGCATTGAGTGTTCTAAATGTTAATCAAAATAACCTAGACTACTACAAAGGTATTAAGATCCTGACACTTTTTTTTTTAGCAATTATATAGGCAGATATTTTACTAAAAGCTTTTACTTGTCTTACTTAAAAATCATAGCTTCCCTAAGAAATAAATGATTATACTGTTTTATTGAAGTATAATCATTTGAGTTGAAGAATTTGAGCCTTTTGCAGGATAATTTGCTTCAGGTCTCCTTGCTGATAAATTGCAGAGCTAAACTTCTACATATATTGTAAGACAAGTTTAACTCTAGGTCTGGGGGCCTTAGAAGAAGGCAGTTGTGCTCCTCATTTCAGGGCTCAACATCTAGTTTCTTAGAGAAGGGCTTTCACTGGATTATTACTTTTAAGTTTATGCTTACAACTTTTAGCAAAAGTTATTAAAAATAACTAACCCTGTGACTATGACTTCTACATGAGCACCCCACTCAAAGTTCCATGTGAGAAGCTGTTCTCCAAGATTGACACTTGGTGGGGGGGGGAAGAATTGTTTCCTGCAAATAATTCAAAGTATATTACCTCTAAATACAAATTAATTCACTTCCCTCTTGATTAGATTATCCCCTGCTATTAATTTATTACATTTTTCCTTTATATAAATGCTTCCAGGTACCCTTGGAATAAGGCAAGGAGTAAACAAATACAAGTGTGTGCCACAGGACAAGATGTAGGTCAATGATGGACTGTGCATACAACAGCAGTCCCACAAAATTATAATGGAGCTGAAATACTCCTGTCACGTAGGGATGTGGTAGCCATCATAATGTCATGGCACAACCAAATTACTTACGTATTTGTGATGCTAGTGTAAACAAACCTACTTTGTAAACTTTGTAAAGAAAAAAGTCACAGTAAGCTAAGTTTAATTTATTATTGCTGAAAGAAAAAAAAACTATAAACTCAGCATAGCCTAAATCAACATTGTCTATAAAGTTTATAATAGTGCAGTAATGTCTTATGCCCTCACATTCACTCACCACTCACTGACTCACCCAGAGCAACTTGTTTGTTTTTTGTTTAGTAGGTCCTGGCTGAGTTCAAACCCACCTCCCCCAGTGCACAGGGCCAGCACTCTAACCATTGAGCCCGGGCGCCCAGTCCAGAGCAACTATCACTTTTGTAAGCTCCACTCATGGTAATTTCTCTACACAGTTGTAACACTTTTTATCTATCTTTTATACCACATTTTTACTTTCTCTTTTCTATGTTTAGAATAAAATGTTTTGATATGCAAATGTTTGCCATTGTGTTACAATTGCTTATAGTATTCATTACAATAACTGGCTATATACAAGTTTGTAACCTAGGAGCAAGAGACAATAGCATGTATCCTCAGTGGCTGGATATACCATTTAGGTTTGTGTAAGAACACCCTAGGATGTTTGCACAATGATGAAATCACCCAACTACACATTTCTCAGAATGTATCCCAGTCATTAAGCAACGCATGACTGTAGTAAGTTTCACAGCTTTCTTCCTAGATATTGGCAAGCCCAGTCGATTTTCTAAGCAATATACAGTAAATCTGAAACTAAGCTTGCAAACTTAGAATTATGGTGAAGAAATTAAATTTACCCTCCCTGGAATTCTACTCCAGAATCTTTCCCAAACTGCTCAAAAATTCAAACACACAAGATCAAAGAATTAACCCAGCTGCTCAATCTAGCATCTGATAGATCTTGGGAAATTTATAGAGAGTTCCTGAAACCCCAAAACATTTGTGAGGTTTCTGCATCTTTTCCTCCCAGTGTCCTTTCCTTCATTTATTTATTTGGTTAATACAAATTTTCTTACTTGCGATCTTTTATGTGGTAAGTTTTGTGCTGTTCACTGGGATCACAAGGATGAATAAACATACTCTAATCTAGAGAAGTTCATAGTCTGATTAAGTAGATAGACATATTAAAAGAAATTTACATGCAGAGGAGTCCATAGTTCATATCTGATTGATTTTCCTTTGATTTACAAATTATGATTTCTCAAGTCTGAAACTGAATGGAGTTTTAAAACCCATCATTAAAATAAACCCAAATGAAACTTCACAGCAGCCTGGGTTTGTTTCATATTATCAGGGCACCAGATTCCATTCACTGTTAATGAGCACTCTCAGGGGCCAGTGGGATTTACCTTTTAAAAATTACAACTTCTGGCTCCGTGTCTGTGGCTCAAGTGGCTAAGGCGCCAGCCACATACACCTAAGGTGGCGGGTTCGAATCCAGCCCAGCCCACCAAACAACAATGATGGCTGCAACCAAAAATAGCCAGGCGTTCTGGCGGGTACCTGTGGTCCCAGTTACTTGGGAGGCAGAGGCAGGAGACTTGCTTGAGCCCAGGAGTTGGAGGTTGCTGTGAGCTGTAATGCTACAGTACTCTACCCAGGGGAATAGCTTGAGGCTCTGTCTCAGAAAAAAAAATTACAACTTCTGGGGTGGTGCCTGTGCCTCAAGGAGTAGGGCACCAGCCCCATATACCCAAGGTAGCGAGTTCAAACCCAGCCCCAGCCAAAAACGGCAAAAAAAAAAAAATTACAAATTCTGCACAAGGATTAATGACCTTGGGAAGCAGCTCAGAACATATGACATCTGAGTCTTCTTAGACCCAAATAGAAATGGACTTGCCCTTCTCTTCCCATTTTGCACCTGTCTGATATGTTTGAAGCTTCCCCACAGGTATCTGAGGCTCCCTTTTTGTCAATCTTTTTCTTTATAAATAATGTTTTCTATTTTCATGAAAGGAACCACATTGAGTGAGTAGAAGCTAAGACCAGAAACACAAATCAAGCTGTGCCTGCTAAAGGAGTTTTGGCTGAGTGCACAGTGGGTGTCATTCTGACAACAGCCACCAATGATCTTAGTCCTCCTGGGCTGAAGAGTCTCCTGGAAGTGTGAATATCTGTCCCTGGCACAGGAGCTGGGTCTAAGAAAGTGATATTGATCAGAGAGCTCTCTGGCGATGTCACATAAATTGTGGTAGCAAGGTAACATCCTTGGAAAGGAGAACAGAGTGAAAAATGCAGCACTTAAAATATTTGCAAAGCAGCTGCCAATACCCAAACACCCTCACCTGCTTGTTTCATCTTCCTACAGTATAAACTCTCAGTTCTTCTGTTTAGAAAAGGAGCCGCACCCGCCTAGGGCCAGCCTGTGAAGTAACCTTTGCCATTAGTTGCTGCTGCTGCTGCCCTCTTGGCACGTCACAGCCCTCATCGCTCATTTTTCCCTCCCCTTTCATAAAAATCTAATTTACCAATTATGCAGAGGACAGTGATGTCCTTGAGAAAGGAAAAGCAAACCCAAGAAACCTTCCTTGAAATAGTTCCTTAAAATATTCAGCTCAAAACTATATTAGTTATTTCCATGAAAAGAAAATCAAGATGAGTCCCTTGGGGGTGGTTCTAGTTGTTATGTGCATTTATTTCTAAAAAGGCACTCAAACCCAAATGAAAATTAAGTGTCATCTGGTGTCACTGTTTAGGTCTTATTTGCATGCACACCTCAAGAAGCCTGAAGTGGTCAGGTAGGCTGTGGGGCTCTATGAATAGAGGAATTTCTAGGCCACATAGAATAAGGTGACCAGATTTTAACATTGGTAAAGTGGGACAAAGTGGGAGTTGTGGGGGGGACGGGGCCTGACAACAATGCAAACATTGATAAGCAGTTCTCAATAATCAGTTCTCAACAATTATTTGTTATTATTAAAGCTTAACATTATAAAATTGACAAAAATAATATAAAACTCATATCTTGGCGAAATAGTCACATGGCAGCCAAAAACCATATATTCCCTTCCTGTTCTCCCATGTTCCCTAGCTTGCTGTGCATTCTTTCCAAAAATTGGGACTTTTTTAAAATGCCACAGGATGTGGAACAAATTGTTAAAAATCGGGACTGTCCCACCAAAAGCAGGACGTCTGGTCACCTTAGTCTGGGGGTGGGGGAGCCCTACTTGTTTGTTCCAGACAGTTTGGCTCCTTCTGAGCTAACTGTCCTTGCCTAGAAGCAAGGGATGGAGCCAGTATCCTTCTGATACCAATGGGTGACCTTGCCTAGGAGGGGAGTAGGGAGTTTACATTAGCCTTTTCATTTCCAAATGAAGTTACACTAACCTTTTCAGCAGCCAACCATATAGTCCATTCCCATTCTCCTGCTGTTCCCTAGCTTGTGGTGCATTCTTTCCAAAAATCGGGACTTTTTTAAAACACCGTGGGATATGGGACAAATTGTTAAAATCAGGACTGTCCCGCCAAAAGCGGGACATCTGGTCACCTTAACACAGAAGGGACTGTGAGTAAAATTTTGGAGCTTATGGTTTGCCATCCCCTTCCCCACCACACACACTGCAATCCTCAGAGTGGATAGGCAGTGAATCCCACCTGCTTCACACTGTATCCAGATAGGGAGTAAAGGGAACTTGAGATTGACTCTCTCTTAGTGCATCCTCTGAGGACATAAATAACTCCAAAGGGACAACTGTGTGAGATAAAGAAAGAAAAAACTAGTGTCCACGGTTGTAATCACTAGATCAGTCTCTCTGGACCTCTCAAGTAAGCATCTTACCAGCAAAGATGACTTAGGGGGGAAGTAACTCAGGTTAGTGTATAAATACCTGGTAACTAAGGGACTTGAGTGCTGTAGGAACCAAAGTATAGCTGTGCAGTGAAAATACTATTTGCAGTGACCATGACCCCATAGACTAAGATCTGGGAACTCAAGATATCTGGATTCCCTGTTTTTAAAAGTCTAACTTATCTATTATTCCATAGACATACATGCATATTCTATCAACACATCTCCTTCCCAGAATATCCCTCAGCCTTTAATCTAAATCTTTCCAGCCTTCCTTAGCCCATTATTCCCAGACCATTCCAGTCCACTAGGATCACTCCATCCTCTAAGCGACAATAACCCTCATACTGCACTCGCATGCTATTTTATGTTGACGTGTCTCCTCTTACAAAATAACTCAGAAACTTCTGAGGGCAGTAAGTCAGAGGTAGGTACCTTATATTGTTCTCTTATTTATCCTCCACAGTACTCATCAAAGTTCTTTGCATGTAATAAATCCTCGATAAATACAAGTTGAAGATATGTTTGTGGCAAAAAAGTACTATAGATAGTTCTACCATCTATACAACACATTTAATCATAACCAGGACTGCCTTAAATCCTTTACTATGCATTACCATTTCTAATTTCTTGACATGGGGAATTATCATATCTGCTTTGTCATCATAGACCAATCCCAGTTGACTCTGCTAGAGATAGATGACTTGCTTCCCAGTTGCCCTTGGTACAATGAAGTAGTCTTTCATTCCTCTCTCCAGTTCAGGAAATTTGGTTTTGGAGGTTGAAATTAGGGGCAAGCTCTGAAAATCAGGAGCTTAGTATTAAAAAAAGAGGGATGACAGACAAATTTTTAGCAACAGGAAAGGAAAACCGGTCAATAGGTACATATGTGCTTGGCATAGTTTATTAAGTACACCAATAGTTTCAGCGACATGCCAATAACTATGGCCACATAAACTATGCCTACAAAATATGTGCTTAACTAAAATGATAAAGGAGCATGAGACTCACCAGGTAGTGTTATAATCACAGGATCAGACCCTCTGGACCTCTTAGGTAAATTAATGCATTAATTAAATCAATGCAAACACATGGCAAGCAGTTTGCCTGGGTGCCAGAAAGCTTCCTGACTAAAATAGAGGAGAGAAGGTCTAAAAAACCCATTTAACAATACACCTTCCCTGCTGTCATGGACAGAAAGTACCTGTCCATTCAAATTGATAATCTTTTTTATTGGATAGCCATTCTACCTTTCTGGATCATTGCCATTCCTGTATTGAGCCCTACCATGAAGCATTGCAGGCCCTCAGCTACAGGAAGTTCACAAATAGGGGAGGTCATCAAGGTGGGGAGAGAAACCGGAGTATAGGAGAATAACTCTGCTATAAGAGAAGGTCCTGGATCACTGGTCAGAACTTGGGGCCCATCCAAAGAGCTAAGACAATGTTTCTCAAAATACATCCCCCAGACTTTTTGGGTAGAATTTTTTTAAATAACGATTTCTCAATCATACTTTATTTAATCAGATTGTCTGTAGGTAGACTCTGGAATCTGTATTTATAAACAAGTTTTTCAGGTGATTCCTATATACAATAAATCCAAGATTTTTACATTTAAGAGCTATTGTAGGATGGCCAAAGTATCTAGGCCAGTGCTCCTCACACATCATCATGGATCAGAATCCTCTGGGACTTGTTAAAACAGATTGCTGGGCTCCAGCTCCAGAAGTTCTAACCCAGTAGGCCTGAGTAAGTATGAGGATTTGAGTTTCTTCTAAGTTTCCAGGAGATAGTGATACTGCTGGTCTGGGGACCATATTTTGAGAGCCACTCAATGACTATGAGACCCAGGAGTTTTCTGCAAGTGGTTCTAGGTAGTCTACTTGATTTAGACCAAGACAGAAAGAACTTGGATGTGCAGGAAGCAAGACAAAGCCCTTTGGAGAGAAAACATTAGCAAGAGCCAGACAAGATGAGTAGGTCCCAACAAAGCAAGTTGGGTCCAGAACGAGACTGCAGACCTGAAGAAATCTTAGTGCATGAGGAAACAAAGACAGGAGGTTCTTTGGACCTGACCTCCTGGGGTCAGAGTCAGAGAGCAGAGAGGAAATGGGACCATGCCAGGCAAGGCTACCAGCTAAGGTGAGAGACAGCAGTAGCTCTTCCATCTAGCCAGAGGGGCAGGTTAGCACAAGTGCAATAAAAAAAAAAAAAAGGTCAGAATGAATCAACAAGTGACTGACAATGGGAAACTAGAGCACTCCAAAATTGTGGATGCCAAGTGGGAGAACTGGAGCAATCAGAAATAGGAAAGAGATGAAGCAACAGGATAATATGCAGCAGAGAAAGTGTGCGGCTCGGATAGGAAGTTCAGAGATTCCAGCCGCAACAGTTCTCAACCTGTTGGTTGTGTCCCACAGGAACGGTATTAAAGGGCCATGGCATTAGAAAGTGTTGAGAACCACTGAGTTACAGCAATGCCTATGGGTGAGGGCCAGTATGCATTTCGTCTATCTCTCCTAAGTCTTAGGATAACATAATTGAGTTTAGGAACTAACACAGCAGGGTCAAAGTGAAGGCATACAGCTCAGGGAGCACTCTTATGCACAATAGGCTGGGGAAGAATTAAATATGCAATGCATTCTAATTATCTAGGTTTACCAAGCAAGTGGCAGCACAAAGACTGAGCATGAAAGACCTTCAATGCCCACAAAACAGGGCGGAGGCAGATAGACAAGGAAAGAGAGGCATAAAAGTGGGGATTTGTTTCCACCCACCAGAAGTTGACCAGTGACCCAAGTTTTTCAGTTGCACTTTTCTTACTGATTTATCTAAATACACTGTATTATGGCAATGTGTTCTTGGTGTCTGTGGCTCAAGGAGTAGGGTGCTGGCCCCATATACTGGGGATGGTGGGTTTGAGCCCGACCTGGGCCAAAACTGAAAAAAAAAAAAAAAGAAATGTGTTGTTACAGACATTTCAAATGATGAAAATGCATCTAGGAAAAATACTAAAAGTTCCTCTTTACCTGCTCATCCCCAATCAGGTTTTCATGTTTAGATGCATGTGTCAGTGCTTATGGTTTTGTTGTTTTTATTTTCCCTAACGAAAATAGAATCATACTGTACATACTGACCTGAAGCTTGTATTTTTTGTTTCTTTGGTCGCTGTTTTTTTATCTTTTAACATGACTCTGCATCTTAGACATGTTTCCATATTAGCACATAGAGATTCTTTCATATTATTCCTGGTAGCTGCACAGTATTCTATCACATGGATGTGCCTTTATTTAACCTTTCTTCTATTACTGGAATTCAGTTTTTTACTAGCTTTTCACTATTATAAAGAAGGGCTATACTGATTATCTTTGAAAGCCTGTAGGAATATGTCTATAGAACGGATTGTAAAAATAGGATTGTGGAGTCAGAGTGTACATGCATGCACTAGATATTTTGTGTCTGTCCCTGCAGACCCACTCTTATGTTTTAGCACCCTGTTCCTTGCCCAAGGAAACTGACCCACAAGGACCATAAGCGTGAGCTCCCTTGCCTTTGGTTGCTGTTTGAGATTTGTTAATATGAGGTGTATATGAGACTTAGGAAGAAAAGAGGAGAATGAGTTTGGGGTATTAGTTTCTCCCAAAACCCTCCTTGCCAGCATAGTAAGTTGGTCTCACCCTTTTGTCAAAGGCCATCACTCTTGGAGGGTCACACTTTCCATGTAGCTCTCAGTTCTATTAACCTCTTTCTCCTTCTGTCCCCTCAAGCCCAGGATGCAAATGACTTCCTGCTCTGGCCAACCACCCCTTGTTTGCTTCCCTAAGCTCTTTATTGCCCACTCTTAATTACCCAGTTAAAAATGCCATCTGTTTCCTGCCAGGACCCTGACTGATACCATGCATTTTGAATTTTGCTGCATGTTCCTAAATTGTCTACTAAAAGACTGTAGCTATTTGTCCTCCTACAGCAGAGTATGAGGATTCACAGTTAACCCTTTGTGAAGACTGCTAGAGAGGTATATTGTATAAGCAAGAGCTGAACAAATGCTTCGACGTACACGATGATGGTCAATTCATCACGATGGATAAGAAGTCAGAGCTGCTTAAGATTCCCCTCTCCCTGTACCATTAAAGAATAATTCTTGAGATAGCCAAGGACCTTCAGGAAAGTTGTCTATGTGACTTTTGCTCTCAATCAAAGGCCCCTTTTTAAACCCCAGTACACCATTCCTATGACTATTGACAGGTTCAGCCCATAAGCATTAAACAGAAATATTACTGAGCCAAAAGGAATATCTATCTTGGTATCAGCTGCCAGCTTCATGGTTGACTTAATAACAAATTCCACAGGAAGCTCAAGAAAGACCCTGAATAAGCAACATAACCAGTAGTGTCTGTTAGCAACATAACCAGCATTCTCTGTTTTAGGTAGTATCCCTCAGGGAATCCTGGAAATGGAGGAAACAGTGATGGACTTACAAACACTTGAGTGTGGTATTTGGCCTTCTCTCCAGAGCTTCCTACTTCTACCCATCATCTTCAACTCTCCCAAGCATTTTGTCCCACAAGAAATAATCAACAGGTCTTCATAGCTGGTAATTACAAATCAGATATAGAGGTTAAAAAAAATTCAGGAGGAAACATTCTCCAAGATTCTACTGGGATTGCTGAAGATGTTTTTCTCAGCCACAGTAGAGGAAAGAATGGCACTGAGAAAGTTTCTCAAGGTCCCTACGCAGGCAGCAATTTCATCTAGCAGATTACAACCTGGGCTCTTCCCTTAGACCCCTCATTAAGGCAGAATTCTTTCTTGTTTTCTACTTAACTGGAGTCTGAAGTCCAGAATCCCCTTCGTCTTTCAGTCCCCATTCAGCTTGCAGAATGCTGATTTTGCTTCATTATATCCTCATTGTCAGAACATGATCATCTTTTTCTCCAGCTTACTATAATCACCTGATATCTATTCATATGCATATGTTAATATTCCACGAATTTTTTGAACCAGGCTCCCTAGAAAAAAAGAATCTCCTTTTATAAAGATTCTTAATTGGAGCATTGCCTTTTATGCTTTTTCCTGGATTTGAAAAGCAATGGGAGGAGGGTAGTGTCTGCTTTCCATTTTCAGCAGGAAAACATTGTCACTTAGCTGTTGAAATAGCTGCTTCAGCTTCACACTTCCTTTGTGGTGGGAGCAGTGATGGATCAGGCAGCAAGGTTTGTTTACTTAAGGTAAAATGGTAGATGTTATCACAATAATACAATGGTTTGGGTTTCATTTATAAAAATGACACTATTGACCTACCACAAGAGTGCATGTGCCTTGAAATTTTGTTGTTCTTGTTCATTTTTGTTTTTGTTTTTGCCAAATTGAGCTGAAGCATCCACAGTCTCCTGTTCTTACTTCCTTATGGTTGAAAGCCAGCAAGATACATGACAGAGACCACAGAGGCTATGAGGAAAATTCCACTTGGTGAGATCTGACAGCTAACAAGTATAACCCTACGCTATCCTCATAATGATTACTAGCGTTTATTGATCTCCAGTATTGTGCTAGGCACTATGCCAGGGGTCCTCAAACTTTTTAAACAGGGGGCCAGTTCACTGTCCCTCAGACCATTGGAGGGCTGGACTGCAGGCCCCTGGATGAGTCGGCTGCTAAGCAGGACAGGCGGCAGTGGCGAAAACACCCAGCAGGCCAGATAAATGTCCTAGGCAGGCTGCATGTGGCCTGCAGGCCATAGTTTGAGGATGCCGGCACCATGCCATGAACTTTATGAATATTGACCCCTTTAATTTTTATATAACTCCATAAGGTCAGTACAATCTATATTGACATTTTACTGGAGTACAACGGAGAGATTAGTGACTTGCTCAAGGTCATGCAGCTAAAAGGGGTAAGAGAACTGGGCTTGGACTCCATGTGTCTTAGGTCAGGTTTATCAAAAGCAGAGCCTGAGGTGAGATTCAGGTGTAAGTTACCTATAAACCATACTGTTCCAGGAGAAACCAGGAAAGGAGTGGTGCAAATGTTGTATATCAATTTTCTGTTGTTACATTCAAAACTACTTCAGAACTTAGTGACTTAAAATAATAACAAATATTTATCATGTTGCATATTTTCTGTGGGTCAGGAATCTGAGGCAGCTTAACTGGGTGGTTCTAGCTCAGGATCTTTCACGAGGCTGCAGTCATAATGTCAGTCAGAGCTGCACCCATCTGAAGGATTGACTGGGGATGGAGGATCTGCTTCCAGGAAGGCTCCCTCACATGAATGAACCTCATCACGGGACTTGAGTGTCTGCCTCACCCAAAAAATGGATTCCCTCAGAGAAGACAACCCAAGAGAAAGCAAGTAGAAGCTGTAGTGACTTTTATTTAGACTTGAAGTCACACACCATCATTTCCACAATATCCCATTGGTCACACAGGTCAATCCTATTCAATGTGGGAGGAGACTATACATCCCCACAGAAATCAGAAAACAAGAGTCATCCGGGGATGATTTTGGAAGTGGGCTACCAAACGTGACACGAAGGGATAAAAGCCAAGCAAGTGTAAGATTTCAGGCAAAATGAGAAATCACCCTGATCCTGCAGTGAATTTTGGAGTGTTCATGGGGCCTCAAAGTTTATCCCACCCCATGAAAAAAAGATCTGGGCTTTTACAGTCCCACAGCTGGAAAGTGTAGACATGGTATGTAAATTTCCATGCATTTCTGCCTCTCTAAGCAAAACCTCCAGTAACCCAAAAGACAGTACCTTTAAGAAGGTCCCAGATGGGCCAGGTGTGGTGGCTCACGCCTGTAATCCCAGTATTCTGGGAGGCCAAAGAGGATGGATTGCTTGAGCATACAAGTTTGAGACCAGCCTGAGCAAGAGTGATACCCTGTCTCTAAAAATAGCTGGGCATTGTGGTGGGTGCCAGTGGTCCCAGCTACTTGGGAGGCTGAAGCAAGAGGATTACTTGAGCCCAAGAGTTTGAGGTTGCTGTAAGCTGTGACACCATGGCACTCTACCCGGGATGACAGCATGAGACTCTGTCTCAAAACCAAACAAACAAACAAAAAATACAAGTTACTCTTTTATCTACACAGTTCCAAAACCGACTTTTGAGACTTTGGTATACACTTTTCTTGTACTTTACTTCAAAAGTTGAGCTCTAGTTCTCTTAAACCCCACAGTATCTTGTTATGTTTGTTAAGCTGTTTTAATACAGTGTGGGGCATGCCTACAGCACTCACAATAATACTTCCAAGTTATCTCCAGATTTACTCTGAAATCAATTGAATTCAAATTGAAACAGTAATTAATGCTAAAGTTCTTTCCTCTGTTTTCAGCAAGCCAGGCATCTGTTTCCATGGAAACAGGCTGTCTCCACAACCTACAGTAAAAATGTCAGAGATGGCTTATCAATTTTAGTGAGCTCAGGCTCAGATTTGCTAGGACTAAATTTCTCTAATGCAAACAGATATGAGAATCCAACTAATTTCTGCAGCTAAAGGTGTCTTTTTCACAAGAAAAATCAAGATGAAAAACCAAGGACTAGTTATCTGAAGTTCAGAGTATTGAGTAAGATTGCTGACCCAAACGTTTAGTTACATGCGGCCTTGATAACTGCCTAGCACCTCCTTCCATAATTTTAAGTTTATTTATGTCATAGAAATTACCTATTTGAATTTCCATTTATATTAGTCAATTGGATAGGATGTTTCCAGAATTCTTTTATAACTTAAAAACCCAAATCTGCAAGAATCTAAAATTTTTAAAATGCTTCCTTTCCCATATTTGTCATTTAAGTAAGCAAGTCTATTTAATTCAACAAATGGTTTTTGAAGGATCTAAATTTTAGGCCAGGAATTTGCAAACCATGTAGGAATTTCCTTGTGATGTTATTTAAAATGCAGAATTCTAGACCATATCTCTAGAGATTCTACTTCAGTGTATCTGGGGTAGAGCCTAGCACAGTCAATTTTAACAGCTGCTATTCCCCATCTCATCCACAGATGATTTAAAAACCACTCCCTTTTAGGTACCTTTTCTAAGAGGTAAGGATATAAAAATAAAGAAGTTAATCTGTGCCTTCAAAATGGTGAGACAATCTGCACATGGGTAAATATACCAAAAAAACATTACAATACATAGTCCTAAAATGCCCAGTACTCCATGGACACCCAGAGCCCCGAAAATTAAAGAGAATATTGTGGTTCCTTCTATCTCTCTGCTTAAAATTGCATCACATCTTTGTTAGTATGTACATATATGAAGCTTCCAGTTAATGTGAACAAGTGAAATAATTTAGACATATGGTCCTGGGAATCAGGAACCATTAACCTCAGGCAAAGTGAGAAGAGAAAGGAGATCTTAAATGGGAGGGAATAAAGGACAAATTACACTCACCACTCAAGAGAGAGGCAGCACAATCCTAAGGTAAGAGAGCTGGACAGGGAGCAAGGAAGAAAAGAACACAGATATATGCAAGGGTGGATGTGCTGGGGTGAAGACACCCTGGGTGCATCAGTAAACAGAGGCTCTCCGTCTCTCTGCCTCTGGGTCTTGGGCCTTCTCAATTGTTGGTATATTAGGTCAAGCTCCTTAAAAGTGATCATAAGATCAGCATTCATATTCAAGCAATTTATTAAGGACCTTTCCCCAGGGGAAAAAAAAAAACAAAAACACTGAAGCAGGTCAGAGAAGGGGGAAGAAATCAAGCAAAGGCACAATTTCAGACAAAATCCTACACAGGGTAGTTTCAGTCTTATGCTGTGAGAAAGCTCCATAGTCTAAGTTATTCCTCAGAGTTCTTGCCACCAAAAGCAAGTGAGCTGAGCCTTTATTTTTTATGGTCATTAGTCACTGGCTGAGGGCGGCCATGGGCTAACATGTCACACAAGCACTGTTAGCTCCCAGACATCCAAGCAGGCCTCCATAGAAGATTGCCAGGAGTTGGATTTTCAAAGGTAAAGCATACCAAGAACAAAACGGGGGGAAGTAAACAAGATAAAAGGGATCTAAGAGGATTTCTGCCCCTAAACATTCTGCTACAGTGATGTAAGTAAATGTTTAAAGCAGACTGTAGTAAACACAACAAATTAACTGGATTCTGATATTTAAGGATTGTTCAATCTATCCAGGTTCTGTAGCTGAGAAGCCAATACCAAATACTATGTATCTCTTATAGTGTTTTGAGTATAATAATGTACCACATACAGAGAAACCAAAAATGAGGCAATTATGAACTTGGGTAGGGGGTGGGATGGACAGGGGCTGACTAGGGAGGCATCCTGCAAGGCATATTGTCTAAGCTGCGGTTTCAGGAATGAACAGAAAACTTTTGGACAAGATATGGAAGCAAGCTCATATTGTAAGGCACTCCATCTGCTCCAAGATATTGCACGATTGACAAACCATAACTAAAAATAGCTATAACCAGACTTGGCTATCGCTGTAGATCAGAAATTTAATATAAATACACAATACTGAATAGTACTGAGGTCATGGACCTGATAGGCTTACTGTGCTTGGAAATAGGCTATGATGGCTGACAGTTTACCTTCTGTAAGGAAGAGGACTAAAAACATTTCCCTCAAGTAAGGAAACAGAGCCAGGCTCATCAATTGATGCAAAGGGCTGAGATATACCTCCTCACATCCAAGAAAGATGATGAAAAACACAGCTATGCCTGAAGTTAATGAGCTTTGCTAGGTCTTTCTGTATGTCCCCTGGTCTCCTGGTTCTCAGTGTCAAGAATGAGTACTGGCACCAATCAAGCCTATGACAGAGTAATCACGGGTACAGAGTGATCCCACGCAAACAGTTTATTACAGGCAAAAGAAAGAAACTATACGAAGGGAGAGTGAAGAAGAAAGCTACACAGAATGACACAAAGTGAAAATAGGTTCCAGAGAGGGAGGACTAGATCAGTTTTCATCAGGGGAGAAAGCCCCTGAAGTCTGAGCACACTCTTATATACTGGCTACTTTGTCCCACCTTTCTCCTGGCAGAATTGGATGCTGTTTCCTGCCTTTGGGAGTGATTGACAGATTGGCGTTATATGACAGATTACCTTACAGGTTACATAATAGGTTGGTTGTATAACAGTTTTCCTTTTTATGCATGCATCTTCGCCAGATTCCTCCACCCATGCTATGTTAATTAAATGGTAATGAGCTCTAGGCCAGATAAAGGTCACTAAGAACTCTTCACTGTTTATATTCCCATCAGGGAACAGTTCCCAATGGCAATGGGGTTCCTAGCTACAGTTTGGTCCCCACTCTGCTTTGTACCCTTAGCCACTTTCTTGCCACCTGTTTACCCTCTGCCAGATCTAACAACTTCAGGCTAGCAAAAGGAGAGGAGGCAGATTTAGCATGGAAGTCAGGAACTAGGTCAAGCTGATAGCTAGTATAGAGACTGTATTTGCCACATCATCAACATTATCAGGGCAATAGCCCTTAGCGGACTTTCCACCAGGAGTCTGGAGCCCAGATGACAGGGAGGAGTGAACAGATAGAAAAAGAGATAGTGACAAAGTGCTTTAAAATATGTCTGCAAACTAAAGTACATAATGTACAAAAACTTCATGGTAAGTAAGAAGGTCATCACATTAACATGAACTTAATCCATTTCAAATGAATATACTAGAATAGACTGACTAATAACACAAAATAAGGATATTCTGTATATCCAAAGCAATATATGAAGTAATAAATTACATTTGAAGAAGAATATGAGATTATACATAAAAAGAAGAATGAAACAATATTAAGCTCCAAGACGTACTAGAAAATATCTGCTGATTGGAGAGCAGTGGAATATCTGAGTGAATTTAGTAGCTATAATGAAATGTATAGGGAAGAGAGAATTACCTGGATATTTAAGTTGAAGAAAGAGAAGAATCTTTAAATCAAAGGACTTTTCTAAGAAACATGTTGAATAGATAAATATAAATCCAAACCCAAGTACATAAGAGTAACTGAGGAAAAATATTATGAGACAGCTACCACAAAAGGAAAGATCGCCTATTAAAGAATAAGGCAAGTCTAATTCATATCAGTGATAAATCTCACAAGTCGGTGGAAGACCATGTCTTCATGATGGTGAGAAAAAAATACCTATCAACCTAGAATTTTATACTCAGACAAAATATTTATTACTTGAAGTGGATGGAGGGAATAATAAAAGTTTTAGATATATAAAGATTAAGAAAGTTTACCATCCACAGATCCTTATTAAAAGAAATATTAAGGGATTTGGGGGAGAGAAAAAAGTAAATACTAGAGGAAAGGGTAGGTTAAAAGAAATAACAATAAAGCATAAATAAAAGAATAAATCCTTATTTTTATAAAGATACTTCTGCTAAAAATAGTGAAACAAGGTGGTGCCTGTGGCTCAAAGGAGTAGGGCATCGGCCCCATATACGGAGGTGGCGGGTTCAAACCCGGCCCCTGCCAAAAACTGCAAAAAAAAAAAAAAAAAAAAAAGGAAAAAAATAGTGAAACAAGTTCTCTAGACAACAATAATAAGTTGGGTATTATTTTATGGACAGTAAAAGCATGATGAGGTCTTTATTATGTTTGGGAAAAGATTGAAATTAGTAAATAATTTCAGATAGTATAAAAATGATATAATTAAGTGCATATATCAAATATTAATGATAACTAGTAAAAAAAGAAATACAATGAACTAGTGCCAAAATAAGTAGAAAACAAAAAGAAACAGAAAATTCATGAATTCATGTATTAACTTCACTTTATACAAAAAATACAAATTGACTATTAAAAAATAAATGCTATCTATATACTTCATTTTATAGAACCATCTAAAAGAATCCATAGAGAAATTTAAAAAAATAAAAAGATATGTATAGCTACTAGGAAAACAATAAGCAAAAGAGAACTGGCATAATCACACTAAGATTAAACAAAAAGCATTATTAAGAACATAAGCCAGGCACAGTGGCACATGCCCCCTAGCACTCTGAGAGGCTGAGGTGGGTGGATTGCCTGAGCTCATGGGTTGGAGACCAACCTGAGCAAGAGCAAGACCCCCTCCAGCCACCCCCATCTCTAAAAATAGCCCGGCGTTGTGGTGGGCACCTGTAGTCTCAGCTACTCTGGAGACTGAGCCAAGAGAATAGCTGGAACCCAAGAGTTTGAGGTTGCTGTGAGCTAAGACACTAAGGCACTCTACTGAGAGTAACAAAATAAACAAAGTGAGACTCTGTTTCAAAAAAAAAAAAGAACAAATAGGAAAGTTGCATTAAAACAAAGAAAAGAATCAGTGCAGAAAATGTAACCATCAGTATCATGAATTATAAATTTAAATACATCAAAGAATACAGCCTCGAAACCCATAAAGCAAATCCTGTTATAAAGAAAAAATGATAAACCCACTAGTAAATGAATATTAAACATAATTCTATCATAAGTTGATGGACTGAGCAGATAAGCATATAGAAGGTTTGAGACTTTAACAACATAGTTGAAATATATATTTCAACTTTATATTTTAAGTATATATTGAGAGAGAGAGATGAATCCAACAGACTATATGCTCCATAGACTAGGCATACAGTACCTTTGGAGAGAGAGAGAGAAAGAGAATGAACCCAGCAGACACTATGTCACAAAGTCACAAAAGTGATGTCAAAATGTATGATTCAGTAACTTACATATCACATTTTTTTACTGCAATACAATCAAATTCAGAAACACAAAAGAAAGATCTTAAACATCAAAAGTAGTTTTTTATCCCCTTGCATGGCTTCAAAGTTCATACTAAAACATTGAGTAGGCTCTATCTAGAGTCCTTTCAGGATTATTTTCCTCAAAAGTTAGGCCCAGCTCCCACTAGAGCTTAAAAGAGTTTTCCTTTCTGGATGTTTACAGAGATATTTCCTTTCTGAAGTTATAAAGCAGTATATTATTGCTTCTGTACACTGACAATCACTCTGGTTGCTAGAGGGATTTGATTATCTGAGATTATTACTAGAGACAGAGGTTATATGTTATTATTGTCCCAGTTAAGCCAGTAGGAAGACTGAAAGAAAGAGAAATATTCTGCCTGTGGTCACTGAGAATTACCAATAAAAACAAACTAATTCACTTCATTTCAAATTATATACTATTAGCTGCACCTATAGGTCATATATAACAAAATGACTTTTTTTTCTGGGTTAAAAAATAAAATAAAATGCAAATCAAAACTACTTTGAGATATCATCTAACTCCAGTGAGATTAACCCATATCACAAAATCACAAAACCAGAGATGCTGGCGTGGATGTGGAGAAAAGAGAACATTCCTACACTGCTGGTGGGAATGTAAACTAATATGTTCCTTTTGGAAAGACATCTGGAGAACACTTAGAGAACTAAAAATAGACCTGCCATTTGACCCTGCAATTCCTTTATTAGGTATATTCCCAGATGCCCAAAAATCACATTACAACAAAGACATTTGTATCAGAATGTTTATTACAGCCCAATTCATAATTGCCAGGTCATAGAAGAAACCCAAGTGCCCATCGATCCATGAATGGATCAACAAACTGTGGCATATGTACACCATGGAGTACTATGCAGCCATTAAGAAGGATGGAGACTTTACGTCCTTCATGTTCACATGGATGGAGCTGGAGAATGTTCTTCTGAGCAAAGTATCACAAGAATGGGGGGAAAGTATCCAATGTACACACCCCTATTATGAAACTAATTTATACCTTTTATATGAAAGCTATAACCAAATACTCTAAGAATGTGGGGAGGGGGAGGGAGAAGGGAGGGGAGGAATGGGTGGATGGGTGGAGGGACCATTTCTGAGGTTTATCTTACAGGGGTACAAGTGAATCTCTCTAAGAGTAGAATGTGAACGTTTTAAAACAATAACTGAGAAAATGACATGAAAGCTGTGTTGATCAGTTTGATGGAATTATTTTGGACTGCATGTGAAAACCCCAGACTGTACCCCAGAAGTGCATTAATGTACATAGTTACCATTCAATAAAAAAAAATAAAATAAAACAGAATTGCAGCAGGTTTCTTAGTTCATAGAATTTTTAAAAATCAAAGACTATTTTTTCACATATCTGTAGGCCCTGCGCCGATCTTCTTCAGAGAAATGGGGAGGGAGAAGGGAGGGAAGAATGGGTGGAGGGAGGGGGATTGGAGGGACCATTTTTGAGGTTTATCTTACAGGGGTACAAGTGAATCTCTCTAAGAGTAGAATCAGAACGTTTTAAAACAATAACTGAGAAAATGACATGAAGGCTGCGTTGATCAGTTTGATGGAAGTATTTCGGATTGCATGTGAAAACCCCACCCTGTACCCCAGAAGTGCATTAATGTACATAGTTACCATTCAATAAAAAAAAAAATCAAGGACTAAAGATTTCCAGTTAAAGAGAAATAAGGGAAATTTCAAAAACTTTTAAAAGTGAACTACAGGCTCGGCACCTGTGGCTCAAGTGGCTAAGGCGCCAGCCACATACACCTAAGGTGGCAGGTTCGAATCCAGCCCAGACCAGCCAAACAACAATGACAGCTGCAACCAAAAAATAGCTGGACGTTGTGGAGGGTGCCTGTGATCCCAGCTATTTGGGAGGCTGAGGCAGGAGACTCGCTTGAGCCCAGGAGCAGGAGGTTGCTGTGAACTGTGATGCTATAGCACTCTACCCAGGCACAGCTTGAGGCTCTGTCTCAAAAAAAAAAAGTGAACTACAACAAAAGAAGGACATGTCAAAATTTGGTAGAGAAAATCAGTAATTTAAATTCATTCTTTAAAATATTAAGTGGATTTAAACTAAAGTTAAGCATTCAATGGAAAAGGGAGGGGGAAAAAACAGAATTAAACCTAAGGAAAGCATAAGATGGAAAAATGGTAAGTATGAGAGCAAAATCTACTGACATACAAAACAGGAGGATAGAGCAGATCAACATAATCTAAAGAAAGTTATTTCAAAAAAACTGATAGAAAGTAAATTACAAAAAAAAACTGATCAGGTTCGGCACCTGTAGCTCAAGCAGCTGAGGCACCAGCCACATATACCAGAGATGGCAGGTTCAAATCCAGCCCGGGCCTGCCAAACAGCAATGCTGGCTGCAACCAAAAAATAGCCGGGCGTTGTCACAGGCGCCTGTAGTCCCAGCTGCTTGGGAGGTGGAGGCAGGAGACTTGTTTGAGCCCAGGAGTTGGAGGTTGCTGTGAGCTGTGATGCTACAGCACTCTACCCAGGCACAGCTTGAGGCTCTGTCTCAAAGAAACATATAATAAATAAATAAATAAATAATAAAATAAAAATAACTAAAAATAAACTGATCAAGGAGAGAATGTACATAAAAGCAATATTAAGTATGTCAAATAATACACTATTATTAATATAGCACAGATTAAAAAATAAGAAAACTCTGTGATAAATACTATTCAGGTCAGAATAAGAATTGGAATAGGATGCCTTGAATGGCCAGAATAGGAAATAGCAATAGGAATTCTTGAAAAAGGAGGCATGAAGGCATGAATAAGAAATGTGCATAGCCAACAAATAAAGACATGTTCATCCTAATTAATAACCAAAGAAATGCAAATGAAAGTACAAACTTATACCATTTTATACTTTAGCATATCTATTCTAATTTCCATTACTGTTTACAGAAAATAAAAAAGAATCCTGAATAAAATTGTTAGAATCAATAAGATTTTGGCAAGCTTGCTTGGTATATCATTAACATGGAAAAATCAACAGCATTCCTATCCATCATTAATAACCAATTTTAAAATGCAATTGAAAGAATATTTTCAAGCAACAATATTCATTAGGTACCTAGAAATAAACTTAGCTAATATGTACATGACATCTGTGGAGAATAGTTTCAATGAAATTTTGATGTAAATACAAACAGGACTTCACATAGAATATGACAAAATAATCCCAGATTTCACATGACAACGGTCAGTAAACTTTATGAAGAATAACTGGATATAGGAACAGTGTTATTTGCCATATCAAATATTATAACTACTATTAAATTACAGTAGTTAATACTGTGTGGTACTAGCATGTGGATAGATGAATATGATATTTCTATAATACCATAATAGAGGGCACTTTATTCTGTTCCACTTGCCTATGACAGATGTCATCTTTCACATCATTGAGGGAAAGTGTGGATTATTCAACAAATAGTATAATAAAACAACGTCAGATTCCTAACTCTCATAATATGTGAAAATGTATTCTAGGGTGAATAAAGAATTTAAAGCAAAATGTAAAACTTTAGAACTTTTAGAAAAAAACAGTCAGGCAATATTTCTTTTGATGTATAACAAGGTACCCTCAGGGACAACACCTAACTGTGTAAGACCTGTCAGATAGATTCAGTTCTCCTAGCCATAGTGACTTTGGTCAACACTTAGTTCAAACCCACCATCTACTTTTTCCACACCTTCCTACGTGTGCTCAGGAAACCCCAGAAGGGAGGCTGTCCCAAGAGGTTTTTTCTGGCCCTACTGGGACCCCCAGAAGGCAACCATATTCTTCTTTGTGTCCCTTGGTTGAGAGTGCAGATGGTGAAAGGGAAAGTGCATGGAGTATTCACTCCATTTTCTCTGAAAGATTTAAAGCAAATTAAGGTTGATTTAGGAAAATTTGCTGATGACCCTGATAAGTAAACAGTTGTTCTCCAAGGGTTAGGACAAAGCTTTGACCTCTCTTGGAGAGGTTTAATGCTACTACTAGATCAAACTTTAACTTTTAATGAAAAAAATGAAATCTTAGTTGAAAGTAGAAAGTGGGGTGATTTGGTGTTCATGTCCAATACTGATAGCAGTATGTCTCCTGAGGAAAGGGACAGATACCTCATGGGAAGACATGCAGTTCCCTTTGAGGTCCAATGGAACCCTGAAAAATAAGGTGGCTGGTGGCGTAAACATTTTCTAACATGTATCCAGGAAGATTTACGTCGATCCAAGAAAACACCTATGAGGTGGTGCCTGTGGCTCAAGGAGTAGGGCAGTGGTCCCATATGCTGGCCAAAAACTGCAAAAAGAAAAGAAAAGAAAGAAAAAGAAAAAAATCTATGAACTATTCTAAGTTGTCTACTATTTACCAGGAACAAAATGAGAGTCCCTCAGCCTTTCTTAAGCACCTTAAAGAGGCGATGAGAAAGCATTCAGTTGGCACTCGACCCTTTAGAGGACTAAATTATTTTAAAACATAAATTTATCACTAGGCGGCCCCAGACAGTCGAAGAAAACTCCAGAAATTGGCTCTAGGCCCAGATCATAACCTGGAACATCTTCTTAAAATGGCCACTGTGGTCTTTTATACTCATGATCAGGAGGAAGAGAACGAAAAAAGAGAGAAGGGATAAAATAATAATGATAGCTCTAGCAATGGCACTCCAACACACAGGCACCATTCAGGGTCAGAGGGAAGCCAGAGGAGCTAAGAACAAGTGCTTCCAATGTGATCAGTCTGGCCACTTCAGGAGAAATTGCCCCCAGTAGCACCACCAGCTGGGCAAGCCACCTGGCCCCTGTCCAGAATGCAAGGGTGATCACTGGAGGGTAGCCTGTCCCCAGAGGCAAAGGCCTCCTGGGACGGTGATCCTATCAGCACCCAAACTGGACTGAGGGTGCCCGGGGCAGATTCTCATGGCTCCAACTTGTGTCATCACCCATCAGGAACTCCAGATTTGCCTCATAGTGGAGGGCCAGGAGATAGAATTTCTTCTGGACATGAAAGCAACCTTTCCTGTACTTCTCTCTAACCCTGGTTTTTATCCCCCAAATCTGTAACAATACAGGAGGTGTCTGGAAAGCCGGTTACCAAACTTTTCTCTCAGCTTTTAAGCTGCAGTTGGGGTGATTGGCTGTTCTCTCACACCTTCCTAATCATCCCTAAAAGTCCTATTCTCTTTAGGGAGGGACATACTAACTAAAGCGGGAACAACCATTTATATAAATATGGAACAAGAACCTATACTATGCCTTCCCTTATTAGAGACAAAAATTAACCCAGAAGTGTGGGCTATTGAGGGACAGGTGGGAAGAGCAAAATATACTCAACCAAACCAGATAACAAGAACTTGTAACTCTTCCCTCTAATTCACCTTCCCTAACCCCAACTTGGGAAGGTCCCTTTTCTATTACCTTGTCTTCTTCTACCACAGTTAAAGTTATAGGAATAGATTCCTGGATACATCATTCATAAGTAAAAATCCTGGAACTCACCACCACCTACAAAAGCAGACCATGAAGAGAATCAACCACAGCCCACCTACACTTGTGAGTCTAAAAAAAAAATTAAATTATTATTTAGAAGACAGCAAGAAAAGTGTTAATACAATTTTCTCTCAAAATCAACCCCCTCCTCTCACTGCTCTAACCTTGCCTTTTTTTTGAGACGGAGCCTCAAGCTATCCCCCCTGGGTAGAGTGCCATGGCATCACAGCTCATAGCAACCTCCAACTCCTGGGCTCAAGGGAGTCTCCTGCCTCCGCCTCCCAAGTAGCTGGGACCACAGACACCTGCCAC
>CAUYQV010028739.1:0-36307 GCA_963574575.1 Galagoides demidoff | reverse complement strand
TTTCAGTCTTCTATAGGTCACCAGCCAGTTCACCCAGCACCATTTGTTAAATAGGGAATCATTTTCCCACTGAATGTTTTTAATTGGCTTGTCAAAGATCAAATAACAGTAAGTAGCTGGGTTCATCTCTTGGTTCTCTATTCTGTTCCATACATCTACCTCTCTGTTTTTGTGCCAGTACCATGCTGTTTTGATCATTATCAATTTATAGTATAGTCTGAGGTCTCATAACGTGATTCCTCCTGCTTTGTTTTTATTTCTGAGTAATGTCTTGGCTATTTGATGTTTTTTTCTGATTCCATATAAAATAAAGTATTATTTTTTCGAGATCTTTAAAGTATGACAGTGGGGCTTTAATAGGGATTGCATTAAAATTGTGTATTGCTTTGGGCAATATGGACATTTTAACAATGTTGATTCTTCCCAGCCATGAGCATGGTATATTTTTCCGTTTGTTAACATTTTCAGCTATTTCTTTTCTTAGAGTTCCATAGTTCTCTTTATAGAGATCTTTCACATCCTTTGTTAGGTAAACTCCCAAATATTTCATCTTCTTAGACATTACTGTGAACAGAATAGAGTCCATGACTGTTTTTTCAGCTTGACTATTGTTGCTATATATAAAGGCTACAGATTTATGAGTGTTGATTTTGCAACCTGAGATGCTGCTGTATTCCTTGATCACTTCTAAGTTCAACTTTTATTCCATGATGGTCCAAGAAGATGCAAGGAATAATTTGTATTCTTTTAAATTTGCTGAGGTTAGACTTGTGGCCTAAGATGGGATCAATTTTGGAGTATGTTCCATGGGCTGATGAGAAGAATGTGTATTCAGTTTTGTTAGGATGAAATGTTCTGTAGATGTCTGTTAAATCCGAATGTTTAATGGTTAAATTTAAATCTGAAATTTCTTTGCTTAGCTTCTTATTGGAGGATCTATCCAACACTGCCAAAGGAGTGTTAAAGTCTCTGACAATTATGGTGCTGGAGGAAATCAAGTTGCTCATGTCTGTTAGAGTGTCTCTTATAAATTGAGGCTCATTCTGGTTGGGTGCATAAATATTAATAATTGAAATCTCATCATAGTGAGTATTGCCCTTAACAAATATGATGTGACCAACCTTATCTTTCCTTACTTTTCTTGGCTTAAAGACAGTTGTATCTGCGAATACAATTGCAACACCTGCTTTTTTCTGCTTTCCATTTGCCTGGAATATAGATGACCATCCCTTCACCCTGAGTCTATATTTATCTTTTAAGGTAAGATGAAATTCTTATATGCAGCAGATATCTAGCCTGAGTTTTTGTATCCAGTCAGCCAACCTGTGCCTCTTCAGAGGACAATTTAAGCCATTCACATTGAGAATCTTGATAAACCTGGTAGAATTTTGGGTATCGAGTTTTTCGAAAGTCCAGTGGATATTTTTAATCCTTTCACCACTGTGGAAGTTGAAATTTGATGAAAAGTTGCTGAGTGAGTTTACTTTTGTGGTCATTATGGAGGATCATAATGGTCATTATGGAGGATAGGTCTGAGAATATCCTGGAGAGCTGGTTTAGTTATGGCAAATTTCTTCAACATGTGAAGAAATACAGAAATTAAAATATTTAATTTCTCCATCACAAATGAAACTCAGTTTAGCTGCATACAGAATACTGGGTTGAAAGTGATTTTGTTTTAGGAGATTAAAATTCAATGACCACCCTCTTCTAGCCTAAAAGGTTTCAGCAGAGAGATTTGTAGTCATTCTAATATTCTTCCCCTTGTAGTTTATGGTTTTCTTCTGTCTGGCTGCTTTCAGAATTTTCCCCTTCATATTAACTTTAGTAAAGTTAATTATGATGTGTCTGGGGGTTGTCTTATTCAGGTTGAGCCATGCTGGGGTTCTGAAACTGTCTGCTATCTGTATTTCAGAATCTCTTCGCATGTCTGGAAAGTTCTCCCCTTCATAATCTCATGAAAAGGGGGCTCTGTGTTTTGCAAAGCAACTTCGTCACCTTCAGAGATTCCTATAAGGTGAATATTAATTTTCTTCGAATTATCCCAAAGTTCTCTGAGAGAATGATCCATTTTTGCTCTCCATTTCTCTTCCTCTTTGAACACTTGGAAGCATTCAAAAGCTTTGTCTTCAATATCAGAAATCCTTTCTTCTGCTTGCTCCATTGTGTTACTGAGGGATTCTACTGTATTTCTCAGATCTTTGAGGGATGCAAATTCTTGTCTCAGTGTGTCAAAAATCTTTGATGATTTTGTTTTTGAATTCATTGAATTCTTGAGACAACTTTTGAATTGCTCCTTGAATTTCTAATTCCAACTTTACCTCCATTCTATTAATCTTATTTGCAATCTGACCTCTGAATTTGATTTCTGACATCTCAGCCATTTGTCTATGAATAGAATCTTCAGTTGTTTCTGCCATATTGTTCCTTGGGGGACTTGATGTACTCTGGTTATTCATGTTACTGCAGTTGTTCCACTGATTCCACCCCATGATTATTTTACACTGTTTGGCTAGATGAGCAGATAAGGTGATGTTGAGTTGGAGGGCTCCTGGAATAGTGATTCACCAGCCCTTTACCCAAGAGCTGTGACTGGTGTCTGTAACTTTTCCCCTAGAGCTTTGCAAAGGACCCATATAGTGCTATGGCCTGAGACACTGGGGACTTACTTGGTGTGGTAAGGCTAAGTGGCTCTGTCTTGTTTTCAGCTGATCTCTGTCCTACCCTAGTGAATTAGTTGCTCTGGGTTGAAGTCTCAGCTGTGGGGAAATACCAGCAATTAAGTCACCCTGCCCCCCATGGGCTACAACTGGAAAATGAAAATCAAACCTTCCCACAACCACACACCCAGGGTACCACTTTGGATAGTCCTCAGGTGATTGGTCCAGTCACAAAGATCCAAATTGGTTGTGCCAGTCAATACCCAGTCTCAGGTGATGGAGTTCAAAAGGTCTCTGGCAACTAGATAGCTGGGGTCTGCTGGCCGCTCAAGTATGACTCGTTTTGGTACTCTGTGGAGTCAGAAGGACCCCCCCCAGCAAGTGAATTAGTCTGGGAAGGGTGGTACCTCCTTCCCCACTTTGCACCTCTGTCACACCCAGTCACTGGTAACCCTGCATGCCTATCACTCAGTTCCCTCCAATGCTCCAGAGGTTTGAGCGTCCCTGAGTCACAGAGAGATCTTATGTCTACTCTGCCACCATCCCACAAGGGAAGCAGAGACCTGACAACCTTGGGTGGTTAATGGAAGCTGGGGCAGTTTACTCAGTTCTAGCACTGCCCCTGATTGATGTTGTTGACACTTATATTTGCGCAGAGTTTGTGATTCTGTCCTGGCTATATTCCCCTGTGGACTAAGCACTGTTTGAGTTCATAGAAACTGTGACTCAGCTCCAGTTTGTGCCACTGCCCAGAGCTGGCATTTCTGTTTCCCCTGCAGTCTGTGTTGGGACAGGTCCGGTTAGAGCATACACTCAGCTTTCGGTTTCCCACCTGCCTTTGTCTTAATGTGTCAGCTATGATCCCCTGAGGGCCAGGTGTTTCACAGGCTCATTGAATAGTCCTGGAACAGCCCCACTGTGGGAGTATGCCGTCTCTGCATAGTCATCTTTAATTCTCCAACCAGCCTTTCTCTGCCTAGGCCCGTACTGCCTCAGGCATACCCTTTGCACATGGGGCCTGCATTACCATCCCATATCTATTCCACCAGTGTCTGCCACCAAAGAAGATGCCTGGCTTTCTCTGGTTGCCCAGAGAGCCAGGGAGTATCCAAAATATCCCCAAAGTTGTGGGCCCTATTATTCCTGCTGCTGCCACCACTGCTGCTCTGTGCTGGGAGGTGCCGCCTCTCCCTTTCCCCACACGGTTCCTTCAGTCCACCATTTTCTCCTAACCCCTGTGCCACAGAATCAGCACAGACCTGCAATAGCCCACACCCTGTCCACACCTCTTGAGATAATGCCCAAGAATTTGGACTCCATGGGGGACAGACTTTCAGACCTCAGGGTGAGAGTGGAGGGGAGTGCTGGGAGTTCAGAATTACAGGTAGAGAATATATACGGTTTTATACAGTTTTATGCCTGGCAGAAGAGTACCATGGCACCCTAGTAGTATAAGGAGGTCTGGTTTTTAGAGGGTCTCTCCCGTGGGATAAAATGGGAGGGCATTTAAACTCTGCTCACTTGTTTGTAGAAAGTATACTGTGAGCCATTCTCAAGGTGGAGGGGATTCCCATCCACTTAGCGATGGATTTTGTACCTTTTGTTTGTATCCTTGGGGTCACAGCTCACCTCAGCAGGGTTGATGTGCATACTTCAGCCTTCTCTCTTGGCTCAGCTCCAAACCATCAACGTACTTGCTAAACTTCTGTCCTTTAACTTTCCTTCTGTATGGAAGCCTCTGTGGAAAGCTGGCTACAGCCAGCCATCTTACCTCTGGCCCCCCCAGTAAGACTAAGTTTTATGAAGTACCTATTCTGTTGATCCTAGAGCAGTGGTTCTCAACCTTTCTAATGCCTCAACCCTTTAATACAGTTCCTGTGAGTCACGACCCACAGGTTGAGAACCACTGACCTAGAGAAAGGCCACATAATACATGGCATAACCCACTCTTTCATATCCACAGCAGGCATTCCTTGTTGATTGTGTCAGTTCCTTATTAAGCCAGGTTAAAAACAGTCCTGCCATTTTTCTCAATAGCCTGCTTGCGACAGCCACTACCAATTGTATCAGGAGGAAATCTGTTTGTTCTCCCAGTTACAGTGTAAAGCATAACTTTTTTCCACTAAGACTCATACCCTGACTGAGAAGACCAAGTTGTAATATATATAATTCATAATATTACATAATATATAGATATACATATATGTGGATATATATATATAATTCTGAAGTAAGTCTACTTGTGATAAGTAGAGCAAACAATAGAGATACCACATAAGTGTTCTTATAGGAAAATGTTCATTTTCTGAGCCTCCCATGAAATAATGTTTTTATTTCTCTGTGGAATGCACAAAATCTTGCCAAATGGATAGAGCACATAGTGTTTCATGTCTCCTTTTTTCTTTTTAGATATTGAGGAGGGTGAATGTCATCTTAGTGAGGACAGAATAATTGAGTTTAAGGATTTGGCCTGGCCAATCAATAAGAATATTCTGAAGGCACATTGTAGAAAGAACACTGAATTATGATGTGTAAAAAGACACAAAAGAGGTAAAATAAGAAAAATGCCAATAAGCTTGTGCTTTTTTACCTTCAAGATTCTCGCTCCACTAGCTGACAGACACACCACTTCTGAGCTGTGGGAGGAGCGATGTCGGCCCCTCACTCCCTGCCTGACCTCACAAGTCTACACAGCAGCCCTCAAAGGAACCAGTAGCACACATGGATGAAGAAAAGGAAAAAGTAATTGGCCCTCTTTTATAAAAAGATCCTAAGCTTATCTACAAAATAAATTTACACCTGACCTGACCTGTCAGTGTTGCTCACCGATATTGCCCCTAATGTGGCAATATGGGATAGTTAGCAGTGTTGGGGCTTAGAATATGATACCACAAAGTATGGCACTTTGTCATGGTGAGCACTTATAAAGGAGATTGGAAAGGCTTCATTAGAAAGGTGTTTGTAACCTTCTCCAGCCCTCCTTTCTCTGATCCTTCCTGTTTTCCCAAAGCAAACCATAGAAACCAGAATTCTTCTTCCCCAAGGCAGGTCTTAGATAGTAGAACTCTTTTCCCCCAAAGCAAGCCAAAAAATCTGGACAGAGCTTGCTGGGTTCTCCCCTCATTCTGTTACCATGAGATCATGCCCTTTTATCCTATCACATTCTGCATGTCTATTCTTCATAGAACCTAAGCATAAAAACAGACAGTTTTCCCTGGAGCTTTAGGTCTTTATTTTCAAAGGCTCCCACACCATGTAAAACATTGGGGTTTTTTGTTAGGCTTTTCTGTTGTTAACCTGCCTTTTGTTGTACAAGTGTCAGATGTGACCCTTATGATGGGTGAGATGCATCACACCATACCTCCCCTACAACTGTCAAGAGCTACACATCAAAAATTCTGTGCTCCCTTTTAGCCTGTGACTTATACAAAATAGCTCTCTCAAGTGTGAAGAGATGTGTGTGGAAAAGGTGTCAGCACTTGTTAATTCCCACACCCATGTATTCCACCCTCCACACACACACGTACACACAGAGCAGCTGCCTCTGGAGGACTCATATCCTCAAGCGTTCCGAGAATCATCTGTCCTTTAATTTTCAATCAGAACTGCCAGACCCTCTGTCCTACTTTTCCTATGGAAAGTCCAGCACACACACTGTTCTTCTTCCACTGTCCCCTGCCATGTTTCGGAGGATTGGAAAGAGTTTAACTTGTCACTTAGTCATCTCATCTCATTATCTGGTTTCCTGCTTCCTCTGAAGGCTCAATTTCCACTCTGCCTCCCTGCTCCTGTGGCTGCTCTGATCTTCCCGTACATCACCAGCCCTTGGGGAATCCACCCTAATCTTTCACTCCCTACAAAGCACCGCAGACATAGGGTCTGTGCAACCAAACATCACTGGAGTCTTGAAGCAATGGAATGGTGACTACAATAATTTAAGACATCTTGTTAGTATTGAAAAGTAAAAGTAAGATACTTTTGCACTTCAATGCATCCCTCCCTCTCACAATGTCTCTCTGGCTGTGTCCCCACCACCCATTAGGGACTGGCTTCCTGCCAACTTAGGGGCCTCAAGTTCTCTGTAGCTTCCCCTCATCTGTATCTCTTCTAGTTCCCTTGCCTTTCATATATATACCCAGTGTCATCCCAGGTGATCCTTAGAAATTCATAATTTTTCTCAATTTGTTAGGTTTAGTATGCAGAGTAACCTTGCAATTCCCTGTCTACCATCCTCTCCTTTGAGATGCTCCCCTGGGAGAAAAGGAGCTCAATTTTCACCATCAAAGAGGCCATAAAGATAGATTCTTAATTCTCCACCTCCTCTGATATAAAATAAAACCCTCCTAAGCCTGCCAAAGTGGCTACTTTCAGTTTTTCTGCTTTTTAAAATGGTAATTTTTCTTCCTATTGTTCAAAAAAATAGAGACATTTATTTCATTATTAATATGGCATGCTTATACTCTCTACATGTTTTGATTTAGGGGATGCCCAGGATGAAAAGAATTTTAAAAGTATTGTAGTCTAATGTACCAGTTCTATATATATATATACTTACAAACAGTTGCATATATCTTATGCCACAAATATGCATTTCTGGGTAGGGATTTTTTCACCTCTTTATCAGTATTATTACTTATTTTGCTAGCCTGAGATTTGAAACTGAATCTCAATTGTACCAGTACCTAAAGAAAACAGAGTCTGAAAAATTGGCACACATAGCTGTAATTTGGAACCGGGTGCTGTCCTTAGATTGTTGTAGGTGTGTTGGGGGAGACGTGTTTGGCTTTGCATCGTGATCTGAGGTTGGAAACAGAAAAGGATAAAATTAGGACATGTTTCCTCCTTTGTAATCTGGAAGATTTCCAGATTGACTCTGCCACCTAACCTCTATCCCACCCCTTCCTGTCTCACCATCAGCCCCATCCTCACCTTCATGCCCCAAGCTCAGCAAAACAGTATAAGCCCTGTACAGAATTTTCAAAAACATTATTACAGTTCCCTTTTTGGGAATGGTCTCAACAAATCCCACCATGACAGGTAAAACAACAACAGCTAGAACAGAGACAAGGTCTTAGCTGACTTGAAGTGTAGTGAGAGGTTGTTGGAAATAGGAACAATATTTTGAGGACTTTTGGAAGGGAATGACCCAGAATTCTTGAGTTGTAGTATGTCACTGGGGAAACAATGAAGGATAGGGGTAGATTTGGGACTCAATGACTGTTTTTCCCTTTCTTCTCCACCCATTAGAAGGACAATAGATTTTGGCTAACATGTACCCACGTGCAAATTGCCAAGCTCTGTGACATTTTATTTGTATTATACCATTTATCCTTTACAAAGAGCTGGTGAGATAGGTACTGTTAGATACTGTTATTATCTCCATCAGCTTGAAGACAATTGGATAAATAACCAAGTGACTTTTAAATAATCTAACCATAAATAGCCAGTTGTGCATGGAGGAAGATGTCCTGGGAAAACCCAACAAGGAGAGCCTGCAGCAGGATGGAAGCCAGGGCCAACAACTGACATTTAGTGAGTGCCTAGTCCATCTCAGAAAACAGTTCAATTTTTCTCCCTTTGTTCTACAAGGTTGCAAAAGGTCACCATTATTAATATTTTCTAGATAAATAAACTACAGAAAGCTTAATACTGATGTCTGTGATCTTAAAACTAGGGTGCAGGATTTGAATTGAGGTACATCTGATTTTATTGCACTGAATGTTTGGAAATCAAGCTGAAGAGCCATTATAATTCAACAGCTGTTTTTTTTTTAATTCTATCAGATACAAAGACCCAAGATTTGCTTGATGAAAAGCCTGAGATTTTGGAACTTCTCCTAGATGTAGATACCTGTTTTAAACCATATGATGCTAGACTAACCAGGACATATCCCAGAGAAGGCCTTATACTCAGAGTACCTTGGTTCCGACTTCTTGGACCACTAGAGAGCTGGCTGAGTCTATCCTGCTGCTCTGGCTCCTGCCTCTGTTGGAATAAAGGGAATATTATAAGAGTTCAGTGAAGAGACTTGGCTTTCTTCTGAACCATCTCCATAAGATAACAGGATGAAGTCACAGAAACAGGAGCAAAGCGAAAGAATCAGTCTGATCTACAGTAGGTGACCACAGAGCCTTGCTCTTTGAGGTCCTAACACTTCTATCTATCCCAAGATGACCCTTTCTTTGAGGTGTCGTGTTTGTCCTCTCCCTTTGGACTTCCCAGTCACCACTGACTCTTAAGTCAGCATGTAGGCAACAGCACTACATAGCTGTGGGAGAAAAACCAGATTTTTAATAAAAAATATAAATAGCTATGGGAGAAAAAACAGATTTTTTTTAACACATAACTTAAAGAAACAACAGCTCTAAGATTTGGGAGAAGGGATGTGTGTAGGAGTATATGATCTGTATGTGTGTTCATGTGTATATGTGTCTTGGTCCCTTGAATTTCTGCTCTCTTGTGAAGAGATCTCAAGAGTTCATTTAGCAGGTGGTCTGCCAAGAGCCCAGTAGAGCCTAACTTCCCACATTAAATATTTACAGAGCTGTTGAGCATGGTGGAAGAAAACAATCAAGCCCTTTTCATTTGCAATATCAAATAAAGACATTTCTTTGTAGTACTTTATGGTTCATAAAATGCTTTCACACCCACCCTTGTGCTTGACCTCAACCACTACACTGTGATAGGTCCATTTATTTCAATTTTACACATAAGGTAAATGAGGCTTAGAGAGGAGAAAAAATGATTAAGGTCACACAGTTCCTAAATGTAAAAGAAAGGGTCTCCTCACCCCAGGATTGGCTCTCTTCAATTTTCTTATCCTTTTACCATCTAACCACACTGCTCACTCCTGTCTATCCAAGAGGCACAATGAAAATAATGAAAGGGACATATAGTCATCCTAGATAGGTCTCTTCCTCCTGCAAAGATTTTCAGTATGCAACTTTAAAAGGTAGAAACAGATGGCATTCTTCCCATTAAGTACATTTTTTCTCTTAAGCCAATTTTTTAAATACCAAGGATACCTGTAACAGAATAAACTTATAGAAGCAGAATAGTACATGATAACAAACCCATTTGTCAAAGGTTTTAGGAATGCCATCTCTCCCCAATCAGGGCACAGCAGTAAGTTAAATATTTGTGGATAAAAGACTCTAAGACAACTCTTCTACCTATGCAAGAAATTTTACACTAGTGCTTCCACGTATGTAAGTGGTGAGTATGGATATGTAGAATATTCTGTTATGTTTCTTGATGTCTATAAAATATAGCTATATTTCTTCTCAATGCATGTAAAGAAAAAGAGTGAAGACAGGAAGCTCTGAGTAAACCAGATAGACCCAGGAAATGCAGTAACTGTTCTAAGGAGAAAAAGAAGAATCTGTATGAGACTTGCACACTCAGTAAGCAAATGGAAACAGGGTCTACAGTAGATTAATTAGCAGTCTCAGGAAGAGAGATGGCTTCAAGGACTCTGGAAAAATCTACTAATCTCTATGGTAATGAGGCCTAAAGAAGTAATAATGAACTGAGGCAGAGCATCTGGTAATTGAGACCTCATGTATGTGGTACTGGGAGGGAGGTTTGAAGAAGGAGTTAAAGACAGAGAAAGGGCTGAGGGAGCCAAGACCCATAAATCAATAGATCCAGGATTTTAATAAGGATCCTAGAATCCTGCTAACACATTCTGTATGAAAGGACTAAGCTTATTCTCCAAGAAGTCTGTCTTTAGCATATTTACCAGATTTGATTTACCTTCTTTCTTTTCCAGGAATATCACCCCAATAAAGAAGGACATTGGATTGCAGACCTCCTCACATATGACCACTCATAAGATAGCTGTGAATGTTCCTTCTAGCTGACCTTGACTTATTTCTGATGATTTGGTACCTTAAAGCATTTCCTCACTTATTTCCATATTCTGGTCAGTGTTGGAGTTGCAAGTGGAAGGTTAACTTAGAGAACTGATGATTTATTATTTCAATAATGTTTCACTCAGTGACCATAATTTCTGCTTGTGTAACACTTTCACTCTACAGAGAATTTCTACCTACATTATTCTGACTGAGAAGCAGAACAATCCTGGAGGCAGGCAAGGTGGAGACTAATTCACATATGAGGAAAGTGAGGGTCAGTCAGTCTCAGCTAACAAGTGGTGGAGCTAAGATTCAGGGCCTGGGCTGTTTGGCCCCCATGCCCGTGTTCTGTTCATTGCCTAATGACAGGAGCTTTAAAGAGTAGACAGATTGTTAGCCAGGGTGGGGAGAAAAATAACAGTCTCCGTGCTTCTCTTAAACTCGACCTTTTCCCCCAAGCTCTGCTTACACAAAACTTTTCTAACTTTGTCATGGATATAAAGTATGCGGTGGTGCAGGACTGCTCTGGCATCATGAGTCACTTTTTAAAGAACACCCTGGTGGGAAAAGATGGATGGGCTATCCCTGCAGCCCTCATCTACCTCCTTCCTGACGGGTATGATGGTGGTGAGGGAGATCTGATGCACTTCCCTTCTCAGGCCTCTCATCGCACCCTCCTCAAGGGGGTAGAGTGGTTGATGAGTGGTTTCTGAGAAATAAATGAGGGAATGTAAAACAGGAGGAATGAATAGAAAATTATTTTCATTCAGTCTATACATACAAAAGGCAGGATGCTGTGCTGCTTCCAAACAGGGACAAAAGCATGAATGGCATCATCTGTGCTGTCTTCCTGGGCTTGAGTCACCTGCCTGGTCCTGATCCCAGCAGGACTGCTTTACCCCAGGGCCTCTTTGACTCCTCAATCGCCATCTTTTCCCAGGACCATGCCACTTCTGAGCCAGGAGATTATCTAAAGCTTTTGCTCAACACCCCATCACAGGTTGTCACCTAGGTTGTACAGTAGCTCTGGCCCTGAACTCTGTTCAGCTTATAGAAGTTCTCTTTCCTAAAGGAAGTGACAACCTGATGCCCAGGTCTAGGTGACAGACCTTTTGCTCTTTTGCCTGCCTAAAGTCCCAGGCTCATTTCTGTAGGTCCCTTAATCACCTTACTCTTTCTAGGAAGACAGGAACTATAGCCCTGGCCCTATATTGATAATATTTGGACACCTGCAATCTTCTGAAAGCCTTCCTTACAATGACAATCACATTGGCTGGATCACTACAGCCATCTCTTTCCACACTGTGTTGCACCCTCCTGTAGTGACATCTCCATTAATGGAAACACCTCTTATACCACCCAGTATTATATTAGTTAGTGTCTGTGGCCATATTATAATATTTAGATACGATGTTATACACCCAGGCCGCACTTTTTTTCTAGCTTCCATAATTAGTTCTATTCCTTAAAGTTTTAGTTTATCTCAATAAGCAGATAATCCCAGCTGTGGTCCCATCTTAGTCAACCTTACCTCACTGTCCTCAGCCTAGCTTTATAAAAGCACCCAGCATAGAAGGTCCTTTGCCATTAAGGAAGGATTTGCCAGTCTTCAGGGAGTTGAGAAACTTTACTTCATTCGGCGTCCAGGGTGATAACCATTACACTACAGAAGAAATCTTATTTCATTTATTTGATATTCTTTTTTCCCCCTAAAATTTTTTAAATTGATTTTCAAATTAAATCATATGTAATTGCCTTTGGAAAAAAAAAATCTCATTACACCCCTGGGTATAACTGAAGAAATCTGGAAGTATTATAAAACTGAAGTTGGGATTCTATTTGTGAAGTCTTTTCTAAGTCAGGTAAAAAATGCTGGACAGGTAAAAAAAAATGTTGATAACCTTTCCTTTCCCAGATCCTAATCAGCAGATCCAAGTTATACTGTACTCCTAAGTACATTCTGACTTATTTATCAGCCAGAAAGAGACAAAAAAAAAAAAAATCAGCATGTCATCAAGACAAGTGTTCCAAGGGATGAGGGTGAAGAAGACGACAAATCATTTATAATGTCTCAGGGAAGCAAGATGAAGTCACATCAGAGTGTGCAGAAAGTAACGATGGCTTTATGAACACTTGGTTCGCTCTCTCATCCTTCCCAGGGAAATATTCAGAAAAGAGTCATAAACATTCAAATTTAACAAGAGGCTCTTTTTAGCCTTCAATAAATAATTCAATAGCTAATTCATTAGTATAAAAAATGTTAAATAATACACAATATAGGAGAGAGTACAGTTTGCCCATTACTTGCATACATTGCTGATGGGGTGCATTTTAATACTTTCAGTATGAAAAAAAGCTTTTGTGATATGTAGCAAAAGCATTAGAACATTAAAATTCTTTAGGTTCCTAAACCTTAGGTTCTTCCAAGAATCTATCCAAAAGAATAATCAGAGGTACAAAGAACATTTACAGAAACACTATTTCTAATACAGAAAAATCAAAATCAAAACTGGTTAAAATAAGGCATATACAAACAGGGAAATGCATGCAGCTATTAAAATTATATTCTCAAAAATATTTAATGATATGGAAAAGTTTTCAAGATATTAGAGGGGAAAGCCTAATACACATTGTCTGGAGGGTTAGGTTATAAACAATATAAAATTCTTCTTTGGCTTTTCTGTATTTTCTGAATATAGAAAATGGCTCAGAAATTGGCCAAGCCAAGGGTTAGGCTCCCTGCTCTGGTGACCACATTGTTTTTCAGGAGGAAAATCTTTCCACAGGGACTTTGCTACAAACTGCTTACTACCTCCCCATTACTCAGATGGCACCGTGCAGCCAGCTCTTGGGAAATGAAAGTAAATCTAATTATTTCGGTAATTTCTCAGCCTCTAGTACAGCTTGAAAATTGGGTCTTCCTATTCACACCCTTGGCCTCACATCTGGCCATAATGTACAATGCTTATTTTTGGAAATTGAATAATTGAAGAATTTCATGGAAGCAAGAGATCTGTTGTTAGGGTGGGTTCTAAGCACAAGGCAGATATTTAATAAATGTGTAATAAGAGAATGAATGACTGAACCAAGCAATCATTTGTTCAGTGGCATGGGATTTCTGCCACACACAAGTTATTCAGGGCACCAGGGTAAAACTCTGACCTGTCAGACTTCTCTCCTGAATCTTGTTGAGGGCTCCCGTGATAGAGGGGGAACTAATTAGCTATCAAAAACCCCAGGATCATGACTTCATTTAAATCCTGTTCCCTGTCATCCATTTCAGTCCTCTGCAGAAAAGGACTCACATACAGGCTGCTCTATCCACATGGCTACTTGCCCCACAAGTGCTCCAAAAAGCTGCCTGAGGCCCTCCTTCCTCTTGCAAGGATCTACACGTGATGGCCAAGATGCTGCCAAGGGACCTTCAGGCAGAGATGTTACAGAACATTCCGAAGTGCCACACACTGACTATAAAGTGCCATCACATCCTCTCCAGATCCTTTCTCCACTTCTGCTACTGCTGCTAAGTTGGCTCAATCTCTATTTAATACTGGAAAGCCCAGCTGCAAAGCCCAGTTCTGAAGATCAGAGGTGAGGTCAATTTAATGGTTATGAAACCAAGATATCATAGTATGCAGATCAGAAACTCGAGAAAATCAAAAACATCCCAACGGTAAGGGGTGAGGTTTGGGGGAGGTTCCAGAGTGATGGCTATTGTTTTGCTTTTTAAATACTTGGTTGAATTAACCTGGTATTGAGGGCAAGAGGCAGGGCAGACAGTGAATACTGTGGGGAGGGATTCTCATTGGCCAGGAAATGCCTGCAATTTAGAGGCAGGCTGTGAGAAAATGTGCAAGTAGAAGTCCTAGGACATATCTTAAGTTTATCCCTTACAGCCTGATGGCTTCCCTTGTCAACACTCAGGAGAGGCTTCCTGGGACTGTGTGTTTGTTTGCTTGTATTATTAGGATAGAACCCCAGACCAGGGATTAGATAGGGACATACTGGGCTTGGAACTGCAGAATTAATAGGATCTTGGGTAGCCATGGAGACCAAGTACTTTGTGAACTGTATAGACAGTCTGTCTGTCTGTCTCTCTCTCTCTCTCTCTGCCCCCCGCTGTCACTCCTGCTCTAGCTCACTCCTTCTTTTCCTCCCTCCCAGTTTCTCCCTGGCATTTTCACTTTTCCCCTTACTTGACTAACCGATTTTCCTCTGTGTCAAGAATGCCCACACACTGTGACTCTACAGTGCCATCACATCTTTTCCAGATCCTTTCTCCACTTCTTCTATTGCTGCTAAGTTGGCTTATTCTCTATTTATTTCTGTTTCCTGATTCCCAAGTCCATGCTATGAGTCTCTGACAAGCTTATGAACTAACTAAAAAAAGGGAGGAAACTAATTCCTACCTTATGGGTCTATTGTAAGGATTAAACAAGGCAAAAATACATAAATATACCTAACATACACTGGGCATGCAGGCACTCAAAAGGTTATTTTCCCTTTCCTTTTCCTCTCTCCATAATCAACCAAAATAAATTTTAAATATCTGAATTTCCTCAGAACATAGTTCCTAGGCCCTAGTTATTTAGTGATGTTCGTAAGAGCCCATCTCTTTCACATTCCTTTCTAGGTGAAATCACCCATCTAAAAGCTTATAACATTCCTCTCCCCATTTCCATCAATGTTCAGACCATAAATACATAATCCTTTTATAGGTGAGGAAATTTAGGCACAGTGAGATGTAGGGGCCAAAGCCCTTGGACCCTTAAAGTTTTGCTGACATGAGGCAGATTAATAAATAAAATAAGATTAATAAATAAGATAAAATAAGATATAAATCTATTTAACATATATACACAAGAACCTTCAGAATAAAGACCCAAAGATATGGGGAAATAGTACATTTTTATCCTTAGGTTCAAGAAACTATGGACAACCATATATGAATATGACTGGACAAAAAAGGCATGATCTAATGCTCCTAAACTGAGTGGGGAAACCTAGCAAGGCCTGTCTAGATTCTTCTTGACCTCTCTAAGTGGCATTCCTTCCCACTGGGTGTGGGGCAGGGCAGCCCTCACAGGAAATACACTAGCTCAAGGCAATTTCTTTGTGGCCAGTTCCTACACAGAATGATTTTAGGGGTTCTGGCTGGCTTTCAAAAAAAGTGGTTCTGGTTTCTGTGATCAGCCTTGGGGAAAAAAGAGTCCAATTTCTATGGTGAGCCTCAGGGAAGAATGAGACTGAGAGGCAGGAGGACAGTAGAAGATCAAAGAAGCACTTTTGCTTGTGAGGCCTTGGGTTGGGGTTACTGTTTTCTGAGCCCCAATAGAACTTAAGTGTCAGTAAGTAGAAAGCTAAGATCCAACTAAACCCACATCTTTGCTATTTTAATTGTGCCAGGAATCTTGAACAAGGATTTAGGACGAATATCAGAGAGAAAGAGAAATTTATCTGTCTTGGAACAAAAGAGCCAAACCAATATAATCAGAATCCCTCATGAATAAATGGTTAAAATGTGGTGTCCCTTCTGACAGGATGGCACTGACCAAGAGAAAGCCCCCAGGAGAAACTTGATTCCTGAAGCACACATATACCTGCAAAAAATAAAAAGTATAAAATCACAAGGTGATATCAGAAATAAGTCCAAACTGATGCCTTGACTTGTTAAATCACACCTAGCTCAGCTTATGGAATTTCAAAGTGTAAAAAGCATCAATTTTTTAGAACAGAGTAGTTTAGGGAGGAAATGAAATACTTTAAAGGAATTTTGTTCTACTAAAAAGAGTTCAAATATACTATTCTATATTTATATTTTGAAGGTTTATAAAGGTTTATTGAAACTTCAACTAATCATTGACTTATACTTGTTCCAGTATATCTGCCGGGGTCCCTGCCCATTAAGACTTGTGGTTCTGGAGGCGACCCACTGAAGAAATACAAAATTAGAAATGACAAGAAAGAGACAAGACACACAGATAGAATTTTGAAAGGTGGGAACTCAGGTGACCACCACCGCTTGTGGGGTTGTGACGGTAGTGGCCCCAAGTGTCAGTTCCACTCAGCTTTTATTAAAGGCTATTTGATGATTGGCCCAGAGGGTAAGCTGAGGAAGGGAACAAAGATGCCAGCAGTTTCTCTCAGGGAGTATATCAACTCGAGTTGTTTCTATAATAATTAACTTTAAGAGTCTGAGCAGCTTTGAGAAATATGGAACCTGAGCCTTGCATGAGGGCAGTCTCCTGTCTGAGGTTATACACACAGATTCCTAGGGAGGTGTTAAACTCTGCTAATTTACCATGGAGTAAAATGCCACTAGCGTCAATCTCCTCTGTGGAATCTGTGGGAGAGGAATTTTCCTCTCATCACCACCACAGAGGGTCTTTTTCTGCAATAAGGGATATAAGCCCTCCTATTTAAATTTCAGGGCTCCAGCTGTTCCCTTGATCCCTGCCCCAGCCAAATACAAATCTCCACAGTGGATATTTGCTTTGACTATTTACCAGGCAGGAAGAGGCCTAGTTAGTGTATCTTTCCAGGTCTTGCCACAGCATCTTCTGTGGCCATTATTTCCTCAGGGTGTGTACAGACCCAAACGGGGTATTAGTAAGCTGTATGCCCAACAGGCCAGAGCTCTAGGAAAAGCAGGAAACTTGCTCAGATAATTAGTAGCAGCTGGTTTAAAAGTAAACTAGCTGACTTTCTTTTGTTCTGCCTCATTCAGGTTACTTTTTCATTTTTCCCTTTTTCTGGGGGTGTGTTCCCTTGCCAAGAATGGGGTCTTCAGTCCCCATTCTGCCTGCAAAATCAATACCATTGATAAGTATCAATTCAGTTTATTTCTTCCCTTTTTGAGATTGTTTCTTACTCAATACTGTTTCTTACTCTTACTTACAAAATATATATTATTTGAGATTAACTTAATCTAGTAATCTGATCATTTCATCTGGAAAAAAGCAGCCACTGTGGTACAATAAAGAAATCCTCAATGTGGTAATGGCCAATGACTTTCACCCCTTGGTCCAAGTTCCTGGGGCAAGCAAAGATGATATCCACCTACCCTCTGCCACTGCTGCCTGAGGGGCGAGGCTGTGATAAAATAGATTGGATTTGTAGGACAAAGGCTTCCAGAAGAGATGACCTTTGTCATTGGAACAAAAGGAGATGGATGCAGCATGTGCCTGTTGTATGTGGCGACTCTCTGGAGAACAGAGGTCATTGCTAGCAAATAGGACATTACTATAGTCAAGTGACTAAGAGGGAATCTTAGCCATTCCATTATCTTTTACCTATTTACAGGTTATCCAATATTTTACCCTTAAGGCATCAGAAGTAATGTATTGTTATCATACTGAAGCAAGGATATCACTGACAAGAAAGTCTGAACAGATATAAAAATGTAGTTTGTGGTAGTGTAGGGAAATGACCATTCATTGAGATCTTCTAAGTATTGCATACCACATAAGATGCTTTACAATACAGGTTTTCTCAACCTTCATGGTATTAAGATTTGGGGCCAGATAATTTTTCTGTATGGAGAGCTGTTCTGTATACTATAGAATGTATAGCAGGGTCCCTGGCCCCAATTTAATAGATGTCAGTAACTGTTATCCAATCAAAACAATCAGCAATGTCTCTAGATACTGTCAAATGTCCCTGGAATGGGAAAATCTCCACTTGTTGAAACTGCTGCCTAATAATAATGATAGCAGCTAACATTATCATTATTGGGTATTGATGTAAGGCTTTTCTTTTATGTTTGCTCTTTTATGTTCAACTATATCCCCCATACAAAATAGTGCACAAAACAGAAATGTGTAGCTTGATGGCTTACCAAATAGAGAGCATCTGTGTTACCAAGCAAGAAAAATAAAAGACCATTTACATCTTTATAAGCATCCATTCTTCCCCTTTCCACTGTCTTGAGTGGCAACCATTATCTTGAACTTCCTAATCTGTCTTTACAGGTTTACTGCCCAAGCATGTATTTCCAAAGTTATAGTTTACTTTTCAGGCAACCATTCTCAGATATTTACAGGTGAGGGAGTTCTACCAAAGCAAAAAAGTAAACCAAAGAGAAAAAGATTTGGGGTTCAGAAAATAGGGAAAACAGCCCTGGAATCCTCAAAGTGATAGAGAAGGATAATTCCAGAGCAGCAACTGGTACCCAGCATAGTAGCCAACCAGTACCTATTGGAGCAAATAAGACTACTCATGACAGACATCTTCAAGAAAATGACATCAGTACAAAAATTATCTCTTTGATAATCTGCCTGATGCATCCAAACATAGTGAGAGGAGATTTGGATAGTTTGTGGAAAATTCGGGCTTCACTTAGAGAAAGGTGAATAGAAAATTAAGCAATCAAACAAACAAATTGGAAACAATTTCACTATGGAAACTAAAAATAGCACCAAAAATTATTTGACCATACTACATGATTCAGTTGTAAATTATTAACATTGCCATAGTGTAAGCAATGAATATTATTCAGACTGATGTTATTATGATATAACTATATTAGTAGGACAGGAGAGGGAAGTATGATACTGTGGGAGGGTTACAGAAATTGGGAGAGTTAAATCCTTCTAAGTTAGGAAGTCAATGGATATTGGCTAAACAAATAAATACTTTTTTTTTTTTTTTGGCTGGGGCTGGCATATACCACCTCTGGCATATGGGGCCGGCACCCTACTCCTTGAGCCACAGGTGCTGCCCTAAACAATTTTTTTTTAATGTTTATGATAGAAAATATCAAAAGAATTCACTAAAAAGATGAAAATAGTTGTCCTAAGGAAGGGAAAATGGGAGTAGAGGGGTAGCTACTGGTTTTTTGTTTGTTTGTTTGTTTGTTTTTCTTTTTGGCCGGGGCTGTGTTTGAACCCACCACCTCCAGCATATGGGGCCAGCACCCTTCCCTTTTGAGCCAGAGGTGCTGCCCAAGGTGCTCCCCATGAAAATGAATACTTTAAAAACAGACTTAAAAAGAGGTAATTATAATAGAGGTGAATATATAAGTAGTGCTTGAAGCAAAAAGAGTAGGAAATAGGTTGGTGTATTCACAAGCCCTGATTTTAAATAGTTTTCCTGAATGATCACTTGCAAACAGGTAATGGGATAGTTTGAGATACTCTAGGAATAAAATGAAATGGCAGTGAACACATATTGTTCCATTCAAGCAAAGACATTAAAAGCTGTCTGTAAAATAGAGCACAAAGTATGGTCAGCGCTTTGTATCCACAGATTCAACCAGTCACAGATCAAAAATACTCAAAAAAAAATGTTAACAATAATAAAAATAATATAAACTTAAAGACAATACAATATAACATCTATTTATATAGCTTTTATACTGTATTAAGTATTATAAGTAACCCAGAAATGATTTAAAGTACATGCACATTTAAAGAGTATGTGCATATGCTATATGCAAATATACATGTATTGCACCATTTTATATAAGGACCTTGAGTATCTGTGAATTTTGGTATCTATGTGAGGTTCTGGAACAAACTGCCTATGGATACCAAGGAATGACTATAGGAGAATCAAAACACTAATGAATAAAGTTCTTCCCAGTGAAATAAATAGTTGCTCACCTTCTATTTTAATATAATTCTTGCTTGCTAGATCAAACCAGTCAGAAGAAGAACCATCAAGAATTTGGCAACAATTTCAATTATTTGAACCCTGAGAACCTCAAACCTCCAAATTCTTTATCTTCCCAAGGAGGGGCCTGAGATTCTCAGGGGCCATCACAAATTTCCTAGGGAGGACACAGATGGAGCAAAGTGAGCACAGACTTTTGTATCAGATCTATTTTGGTTAAAATCCAAGTTCTACTTTTAACTGGTGTGTAATCTTGGTAAAATTACTTAATCTCTCTTAATCACAGTTTTGACATCTAAAAATATAAGAATAATAATGCCTACCTTGCTTGATGTTTCTCGAAATCAAAGAGATAATTTTTATAAAGACCTTGGCATGTAGATAGTTGTCTAGAAAATCTAGCTAATGTTATAATTATTGTCATTGTTATAATAATAACCATTATTATTACTACTGCTGTTGCCAATGGTATTACATCCAACCCACCACATAGTGGCTTTCTATAGCAGCTGGTGCTTCTTTTATCTCATCCTCTATGGATCCTGACCTTGCTGAGGCCACTGGTAGTAACTATGTCTTTTCTGCCAACTAGGGTCAAGATCTGCCCCCACCACTGCCATCAGCATCTTATTAAGGCTTTTTATGGGCATAAGCTTTATAGTTCCCTTAGCCCTTGCCCTCAGTAATCTTGGAACAACTATTCCTGGGAATTGGTTCAGATGGAATTTACATGATACTATTCATTAATTTATACAACAAATATTCACTGAACACCTGCTTTGAAGCCAATGCACCTGTGCAGATAAGCCAAGGCTCCTGACATTCAGGGGCTCAAGTCTTGGTAGAGATTCGTTACTACCTAGGTCAGCCTTTAGAAGCAACTAACACTGCCCAGTGTTTTTCAGATTTACACATAAAGCTGATTGTATGTTTCAATATAACCACAATAGGATTTCCCATCCCATAGGTCGTCTTACAATATGACATTGACATTTCTGCCACTGAAAGTTTGGGTCTATTTCCCTTCTCCTTTAATCTGGGCAAGATCTGTGACCTTAGAGAAATGTTGATAGACAACTTCCAAAGCTAGGTAGTATGTGAAAAAATGATACATCTTCCACATGTTAAAAATACACACACACCCAGAAGTTACTTGCTTAAAACAACAATCATTTCAATCATTTTGTTAATGAGTGTTCAAAGTGAGCAGAGCTCAATGGGAACAGTTCATCTTGACTGGGGTCACATGGGAGGCTTGATGGGGTTGGAGGATTCACTTCCAAGCTGGCTTACTCACATGGATTGCAATTTGAGTTTCTCCAGGGGGCGGTTTGGCTACCTAACAGAATTCTGGCCTCAGACATTTTACAAAGCAGCTGAGGGCTCCAGAGGCAAACATCCCAAGAGAAGAAGGCAGTAGAAGCATGATCTTTTTTTGTCAAGCCTCTGCAACATCACTTCTGCTGCACGCTGTCTCTGGAGGCAGACATAGAGGTTTGCACAGGTTCAAGAGGAAAAAAATTCTTCCACAACTCAGTGGAAGAAATTTCAAAGTCCCCTTATGAGGCAAGCACTTAGAATGGTATGCAGTTTTGTACGATTTTAGAAAACACAATCTTTCACATTCCCAACATCTAGCAGCTTATTCTCTTTGTCAGAGGACTGCCCTCAGGCTGCAGGAGACCATTGTGCCTGGATGCCTGAAAAGCCTTCCAAGTGCCTGGGAACCAATGTTCCCCCATACTCCTTTTTATACCCAGTCAGTAATAGGTACTGGGGTGTAAAAAATCTATCTCATTTGCCTTCTGATTGGTTCACCTTTAAAGTGTGACCAGCACGGTCTCCAGAGTTCCTCTGAAAATACTTTCAACATGAATCTTCATCTCAGAATCTTCTTCTTGGAGGATCCCAGAAAAGGCCTACCTAAGATGCACACCATCACATCTTAAGACATTTTCATGGTTTTTGAAAAGAAGCCTTTAAGGAGTTTTCACACTGTACCCCAGAGAGTTGTCATTATTTTCTTCAAATGTAAGAGAACTTTAGCATACAATACTAACACAAATACATGTGATGAAATGATTGTGCTATTAGTTTTAGTTTGTTCTCTGAATATTTTCCTTCTGTCCTATTTCTAATCCAAAAAGTAGCTAAGCTCTTTGCAGTTCCTTGAAACTGGAGGTTTTGCGATACAGTAAATTGAAAGTGCTGGTAGATGACCCATATTCCTGTCTCTGAGAAAGTCCAAATTCCTTGAAGCTATTATGTTGAATGTCTCACAATGGCGTGAAGGAAGAAAAGAGAATTTCCTTGAGTTCTGTGAAAGAAAGAGCTCATTTCAACTGGGAGGAGATGTCTAGACTCAAATATGAGGCTCCCAGACTATTCTCCAGGAAGGTCTTGAATGGAGATGGTTTAGTGATCAAGGGACTCCTTTCATGGGCCAAGAATTCCGGTGTCCCAGCATATAAGGAGTGGGTTTTTTTCTACAAGGTGGGTGGAGAGTCACAAACCTAAAGCTTTAAAAAAAAAAAAAAAGAAGAAGAAGAAGGAGGAGGAGGAGGAGAAGAAGAAGAGGAGGAGGAGGAGGAGGAGAAGGAGGAGGAAGAAAAGAAACAAGAATCAGCTGTAACAAGGAAAGGTATGCATGAAAGCATAGAAGAAAAATCAGGAGCCAAGGGGTACTCTTCCTGAGAACCTATCCAGTGGGTCTTGGACATTGAAAAAAGTCAAATTTAACTTATAATTTAACACTTCCCCAAAGTATAGAACCCACACACAACCCTGAGTGGTATATGTTGAGAATGGTGTATGAGAGAGGGTACAAGGAAACGGTATGTTACTTGTTCCACATCTTCTGTTAGCCCCATGGAGAGGAAGCCTTGTCCTATTAAGGAAGCTGTGCCAAAGAGTTCTCCATGTGACCAACGGCACAGCAAGGGAGGAGCCACACTGATCTGTCATGGTGGAGTGTTGAATAGGCATCTAGTCCTACAGTGGAATCTACACGTGAACACAGTGCAGATTCAACAGTGCATGTAACCACAGTATGCTCTTTACTTGCAAATGGGATGATGCCATTATGGTACCATCTCTGTTATAAATGTGATCTTCGCTAATTTTTAAAATTTATCTCCCCTAGATATATAAGCATTTCCTGGTTGAGCCTCTAACGTACACTTCATTCTAGCTATAGCTATGTTCTAGCTTCTGTCAACCTGAAAATCTCAAGCAACCTTCAGGATTGTTGAAATGCATTAACATGCTATGGAACAGGCAAGAGAGAGGCCAAAATAATAAAAATAAGTGTCTCTGTGATATTCTGGGAAAGACTTAAAACAACCAAGCTCATAAAGTTTGAAATAAGCCTTAGAATTTTGAGAAAGGAGAAATGCTATTGAGAATGGAAAATACTTAGCTATTCAATTTCCTCTGAGGCTTTCAATTTTCTATTTGTAATAACCACAATCTATAAATTCTATATTTCTCTGTTGTGGGTCCTTATGAATAAAGACAATGCTCAATCCATATTATGTTCTCCAAGCACCTATGGAAAGTTGAAAATCCTGTTAGTCCTTCAAAAAGAAATATAGACCAACAATCTTTTAACTGATTCAAGTGATGAACCTTGGCTTTGATATATCCTGAAAACACTACATTATAACAAAATGGTTTAATCCAGTCTGGGAAATAAATCAAATTTTTAGTCAGCAGACTTATGACAACAGTCACCTTGAGTAAGGAAATCTGAGAATGTGTGTATATAGGAATAAGGCAAACTCAGTTTCACTGCCAGATTTTGGATTCCCAACCTCCTGCAGGAAACTCTCAGCAACATCATGATTGTCCATTTCTAACCATTTATCATCACAGGAACAGCCTCAAACACTAAGGGATGAGCCCAATGCCCAGCTTATTCACTCATGATTCTGACTTGGTACAGGGCTGTCTCTCCATGTAGAGTCTCACTGGGAAAGATGTTGTCTGTTAACGCACAGATAACCAAAATAGATAAGCAGAGTTGAGCACAGTGCTTGCTGTATTGTAGACATGCAAGAGAAATCGGGAGGGAGGGAGGGAGGGAGGGAGGGAGGAAGGAAGGAAGGAAGGAAGGAAGGAAGGAAGGAAGGAAGAAGGAAGGAAGGAAGGAAGGAAGGAAAGAAAAGGGAGGGATGAGAAGGGAGGGAGAGATGATATTATAATTTCCTAGTCCATTTACTTTCCCATTATTTCAAATGACTACTTTCCCATTATTTCTCCTAACTTCTATCCTCAAAACCCGAGACTCTCCTGCATTCTTACTGTCAGTCAATTCTTTCTTCATAAAGAAATATGAAACAAGAGAAAGGAGGTGTTAAGCCCGAAATTCCCCAAGTGGCCCCAAAGAGATACTCCGAGACACACTCCGATGTAAAAGCACGAGGTAAGTTTTATTCAGGTGGACTCTCCTGGTGTACACACTGAGGAAGAGCCTCGAACCCGGGGTGGAGGAAAGAAAGAAGTGGGTACAGAAAGCAAGAAGGGTAGGGTCGGATACGAGTACAGTTTTGATTGGTGGTTGATGATTTCATTAGTAAAGGAGGATTTGGATTGGTACAGGTGAGGGGTGGGGGATTTCTTAACCGGGGCTACAGGTGGTGTAGCCTAATTAGGTAGTTGAAGGAGAATACCTGAATTTCAAGTAGAAACCCATTGCCTATTATGGGAGCTGTTAGGAGACTGAAACCTATTGCCTATTATGGCAGCTGTTCAAGGAAACTGATACTTATTGCCTATTATGGCAGCTGTCTGCCTAAGGTGACTCCATCAATGGCTTAATGGCTGTGCAACCAGGGGTGGGGGGGAGGTGGCAGAGAGTGGCCCTGCGGGCTAGGGGCTAGGAACAGAACTTATGCAGTAAACAACAAAATGGAGCTGGTCTGGCTCTCACACTTCTCTAAGAATGGCCACCACAAGTACTTGTTTTTTTTCCTCAAAATAACATAGCCCCAGCCTAAAAGGTCATTCAATCTCAGAAATGCCAATAGAGTCTGTGTTTGGCACTTGCAGTGCAATTTTCCCCCATCCAGATGGTTTCCTGAACTGCTGTCTTATAAACCTGGTACACTTCTCTTTAGAAACTGAAAAAAATGAGGGAGATCAGTCCAGCCCAGTTGAGATCCATTCATGGATGGATGGATGGATGTTTTTCAGAAGGTTTCTCCTTCTGGTAAAGATTATACACAAGACTGACTTGCTAGAGAAGACTTTTTAATTGCATTGATGAAAAGAAAATTGGTGGTTTTCAGTTGTTTTTAGGGAAAATAAGTCTTTCTTTTTCCATATCAATTGCCATTGAACTAGTTTGTGAAGTGGGATTGATGCCTGCCTTAGATGGTAGATTGGAAAGCATTTCACATCACTTCACTACACGGGCTCAGAGACCAGTGTCAAATCACTAACCCTCTTGTTGCTGTTCTTGGGGCCAACTGATCAGTGACTCAGAGGAAATCACTGCAGATGAAATGATTAGTGTGAAAGGGAGACTGAGGCTCGCTCCAGCACTCAGTAACTACCTATCTTTATTGATCCTCTTATATACTCTAAAACATCTGATAAAGGTTTAAAATACTGAACAGTTAAGAAAGTGAGATAAAAAAAAAAAAAAAGAAAGTGAGATGAAATCATGGAAACTGCCATAAAAATTCCAATTCAGCACAATTACTGCTGAGCATGTATACAATTGATACAAATTGAGAACATTTTGCTTAGGGCTAAACCACAAGGGTGCCAGGCTGTCTGTTATGTTAGCCCATTTCCTTAAAATAAAACTAGCAACTATTGTGTTAATGAGAAGAATGGCCCAGTGCCTTGACAGGTGTTCAGCCCCCAGCTACAACCCAGCTTGGCCCTCTGGCACATTCCTTTCTGAGAACTGTAATTTTCTGCTTTTCCAAAGACCCAGGCATGTCCTCAGAGTAAGGGAATTCCATCTTAGGGCCACGTTCCTCGGGGAGCACATGAGGCTAAACTACCATGTCTGAGCGTGGGGGGCTGTACCTCTTCACCCCCCTCCCCTGGCCCTTCCCATGTTTTGTTCCCTAGGGTCAACCAACAGTGGGTGTCTCAGGAACATGCTCACATTGTGCCACTGTCTTCTCTGCCATGATTCCCTCTCTCTGCTTTTCTCCTCCAGATCTCTTGGATTCTTCTTTCTTTCCTCCCCAAAGGTACAGAAGAGTGACAATGTAAATCGACTTAACCACCTTCTTTCTACTGGGTTTGTTGTTGTTGCTGTTGTTGTGAAAGCCCAGGCAGGGGCTGTTGGGAGAGTTTTCTAACTATGGGTGGAGTCTGTGGTGCCAGAGGACAAATATTAAGTGGTGTCTTAAAAAATAATCCACAAGAGCAATAGCTGCAACAGTGACCATGATGACAGCTGTCTTTGACACAGCACAACAAAGTGAGCAAAGTGCTTTTTAATCCAATATTTTGCTTAAACAAACAAAATAACCCCCATGAAGTAGGCAGCTGTATTCTATTCTTGCCATTTAAGGAAACTGAAGCTCAGAGAAATTATAAGATTGTCCCATGTTCCCATAGCTTCTAGGTGGAAAATTCAGAGCTTGAAAACAAATTCTCTGACTCAACAGCCAGTGGGCTTCTCACTTCTCAGTTGCCTTGCTAATCACAGATATTGGTTCAGTCAGAGGTTACTGGGATATTAAAAGAAAAACTGAACAAGAGAAGAACAGATTCACTACAGAAATGTGTATTGGGATAAGAAATATTCATGGAAGCTGAGAAAAGAATCTGGCTGCAGAAAATTAGACAGAAACATCAGAGCAAAAGCCAACACAAGACTTACCCACCATGGATGACTAACTAACCCCACACTTCTTATATCTGCTGCCCCTGTCTTCACCTGACCATGGACCCAGAATGACTCTGGGATCTAGTAAGCTGCAAGGGAGGCTAAGTGGCCTCAGATGAAGGTAGGAGCTGCTGCAGTGATGGGGGTCTAGACCCAAGCAAATCATCACTACCTACTGAGCTTCAAAATCCAATGATAGATTCCCTATAAAGTCCTCCATTTGTTCTCAGAGCATGGTTCCTGAATCATCTGTAACAAAATTATCAAGGTCGTTGTCATCATTATTGTTGTTTCAGAATAGTTAGCCCCAACAAGCTCCTGGGAGAGTGTTCTAACTTTGGATGGGGTCTGTGGTGCCCAAAGACAAATATCTAAAAGAGTTTTAAAGAAATGTATAGAGATTGAACCAGAAAAGAGAGTCCAGTATGATTATGAGTCCAAAAGCTCCAGCTGAAAGTGGGGACCCGTGAAGGTGGGAGTGAGAAGTGAAAGATAAGGACAAGCAAAGGAGAAGTGGCTGGAACAGTGCTACTCGGAGTCACCCACAGACTAGGGCCAGTGTGAGAACTGTCCGTCCATGATAAGATAAAAGTAAACATTGAGAGACTTAAATCGCAATTGGATGTTGCTGTAGCATCCACACTCATGACCAGTGGACTTTTTCACACTATTATCCTGTGGTGGATTAGAAGAAGCACTAATGAAACATCAGCCAACTTACACATCCAGACTTTTATATACTCCTACTTCATTCTGTCACCAAATGGGGCAAAACTCAGTCTTTACATCAAGGCCCCTAGCACAGAGAGAGGCCTATAAATGAACTTAGTAAGACCATTTTCCTCTTGGCTATCAACCTGAGTAAATCTCACAGCCTGAAGTCTGTGAAGAACCACTCCCTCCTCCTTCATTACTTTCCTTTCCCCATCTGGCTGTTCTTGGCAGGCTCAGCCTTTGCAGAAGCTGGGGTTCTCCTCCCAGCCCACCTGGAGACTAAGTAGTGTTTGGTAAAGTTTAAACAACCCCACCTAGGGTGGTCAAAAAGCAATTTCCATTTCTTTTGAATAAGAAGAAGAAGAAAGAAAAAAAGGCGCTGCCGCCTTTCCTGGACTTGCTCATTAGGATTCTGGGTTACAGCGGTGTTGCCTGGCCACTCTAATTGGATCCATGCGCACACAGGTCTATGCGGCTCCATTGAACGCTGACATTTCTAACTAACTGACCTTTTCAGGACCACTGGTACTCCCATAATGAGTGTGCAGCAGTATTGTGTGGACACAATGCAGCAGACTTCACAGCGCCCAAAGAATGCAGGATTGAAAACTATTCAGAATTCCCAATCTCGACTTAGCAAAATGAGAAAATTGGGTCCCAACATTCATCAGCATGTTATTTTGCAGGTATTGATTTCAATGCCCTTTCATTTCTTTCAAAAAAAAAAAAATGTTGTATTATAGAGGTCTAAATTAACTTTTGTTCTGTGATTTTTCCCCTGTACCTATAAAAAGGTCAAATGCATTCATAAGGCTGAGATAGATTTGCTGGATATAAGCACTGAGATAGCAATCAACCTTCAAATAACCTTTAAGGAGACATCGGCTCTTCCATGAACAATAATTGATGTACTCATTAAGGCTGTGAAATTCTTCAGGACTCACCTAAAGGAGAACACTTATAGGGCCAGCAGCAAAAATATGTCGCTTAGAACAATGAAATAATGGCAGACGTTGAAATTGTTATGGTCCATTCAGTGTTGCTGGGAAAATAAGGGAACTTCAAAGGGAAACTTAGGGGATGGGAGAGAGAGCAGTGGCTTTCACCTTACCCAGCAGGAACAACATAGGCTGGGTCCAGACAGGAAAGGACATGATTTCTGAGTGTTCTCTGGGTCCATGACAGAAAACTAGAATCTTTGTTTCCATATAAATGCAGAAGGAGAATAATGGATTTATCAGAGCTACTTTCTTCCCTCTGAGAAAGAAGATAAAGAGACAGAAAGTAGCTACAAGTAGCCACTCTTCTAATGAGACAATGCCCCAGTGAGTGGGCCTGAGGCCCTTCTTCTCATGCTCCTCTGATAATTAAATATGTTTCTACTAATGTGCCCCAGTCCTGGAATCAGGCCATCACAGAACTATATTCTATAAGCATTTATGAGTACACACCACGTGCTAGGTTCTATGCTTGGTACTGAAAAGAATCTCAAAGATTGTTTAATTTCATTTGAATTGAATTAAGTTCAACTCAAGCCAGTAAATATTTCTTTAACATTTGTTCCTTAAACATTTACACATTTATGTCCAGAACTAGGTATAAATATAGAGACAAATAAGACACCAATCTTATTTGACACCATTGCTTTCTAAGACACCAATGCCTATCCCCAAGGCATTTATAGTCCCCAGTTCCCTGCACATAATTGAAGATGAGGGAAGGAATATTAAGGGTATCCCTCAGACAAAGCCCTTTGCTATGCTAGATACTACATGTTTAATAATTGTCTAAATTTTAGTTTCCATCCTGTAATTTTAACTGTTATCACCCTATTTTGGAGAAACAGCAGCAAAGATTTAGGCAGGTTGTGGGATTCACTCAAGATCACCCATGTTGTAAGTGGCTGAGTATGCTGATGCCAAAGGCTGGGCTTTTTTTGCCTCTTTCCTTTATGGAAGGGTCCTCTTTGACCTTGATTTCATCTATCTACACAGGAGTGGAGAAGTTTCTGGTAAATCTTTTTACTAGGTAACTTGGCATGTCCCAAGGTATAACTATGTTTATAATGAGAAAACCACAGAACCATAATTGATGTTCTCATTAAGGCTGGGTGATGCTTCAGGACTCTGCAAAAGAAAATAGGTACAGAGGATTTTGTTTAGTTCAGGAGTAAAAAAAATACATGACATATAGATTGCCAGTTGTTTATCCAATATACATGTCATCATTAAATCACTCTGGAACTCTTTCCTGTTTTGGGGCCTGGTGTCCTCTCTGATCTCTTCAGATTGTGGGTCTCACACTACTGATACCAAAGAAGTTTATGCCCCTTAAGCCAATGCTCTCAAAGAAAGGGGACGGATGAGGCCTGTACTGTCCTAAACTTCCTGCCACATTGGTTTTCACCAGACCAGACACTTCAGGCTATAATATAAAAAACAGTGATAACAATAATAGGGAACTTAGGAGTGCCTACTCCACGCCAAGTATTGTTCTAAGTGCTTTTGATATATTAACTCATTTAGCCTTCACCAAAACACATATAAGCAGATGCCATCATTTTTGTCATTTAACAGATGAATAAACTGAGCCACAGAAAGGGCAAGTAATTTGTCCACAGGTTCATGGCTGGTAACAGAGGCGCAATTTGAACACAGGCAGTTCAGTTTCAGAATCTATATTTAACCACTATATTCTATGGTCTCTCCTGTAACTGTTCTTGACTTTTAAAGTAGGAAAATTTCAGAAAGGTGTTATAATAGGAATAAGTGGTACAATGCTAGCTAACTTAACTTTTCTGCATCTTGTGTGATGGGAGGTGGGGGATTCCATACTGAGGCTTTTACAAAAAGAGTAATTAATCCTTCTGGACTTCACTGTGAACCCCCTTACCTTCTGTCACCCACATTCAGACACGTGTCTCCTCAAATCTCTCAGCTGGTAACCATGCCCTGTTCCTTCAGAACAAATCTATAGAGGGTGCCAAAAAAAAAAAAAAAAGGAAAGGGAAAAATCTGTATCAAAATTGTAATACTCAATATATACCGATAAAAGATGAACACAAGTCATATCTGAGCACCTCTTATAACTGCAGAAGTCCATTGTGACTTGAGTATTACAATTTCAATACAGTTTTTTTCTTAAAATGTGTATCCATACATAGTTACCATTCAATAAAATTAAAAAAAAAATGTGTATCCATTTTTTTGGCACCCTCTGCATGGCTTCCCACTTGAGGTAGGTTCTGAGTGCAGTTCCTCAGGCTTCAACCTGATGGCCACTGCTGTTCATGTTTGCTCAATCCTCCCAGGTTCTGGAAGCAGTGAATAAAAATAAATAGAAGTCACCCTGTTTCCGTTGGAGCCATGAACACTATAAACCAGGTACCACTCACAGTGATAAGCACTCTTTCTGGGATGACACAGCCTAGCTATCTGGAAAAGCCTGTTTGTTTTATCAGTGTAGTTCTGGCTTTACCATTCAGGATTCATCAGCCACTCTCCCCTCTGTGGTTCTGAGAAACATCCAGGTCCTCTGCCTCTCCTGGGGACTTGTGCTAATACAAGAAAAAACACACTAGTTGTCAAGGATTACATTTTTACTACACATAAAGAATCCCATACACTCCCTCTGATGAATGTATTTGCTTGTACGTTTGTTCAGTAAGAGATCGTTTGTTTGTTTTAGTCCAAGTCTCTCTCCAATAGGAGCACAGAGGGAGAAGGGTATAAAAGGGAAAGAAACCTTGACCTGGGAACTTATCCTTATACCCAGAGACGAATCAGACATGTCCCCAACTGCCTCAGGAATACATTCCGTATTAGGTACAAATGAGTAAATGTACGAGCATATGCTGTGGTAAAGGCGACTGTTGACTTAAATATAAGGCACTGTGGGGGGCACGGAAGCAAGGGATCAACTCTTCTTGAAGGCAGGCAGAGAATCTTCACAGAGGAGGAAATATCGCTTGAATCAAAAAGGATGCACAGGAATTCATGGCACTGGTGATGGGAGGGTATAATATGCAAAGGGACAGCCTGTGCAAAGGGCACTGAGGAATCCGGAGAAGACTGGTTGGAAGAATAGGGTGGTTATCAGTCCTTGTCTTTTCTGTTATTGAGAACGGGTCTTTGAACATGAGAGCTCAGTTAGTCATGAGTTTCAAGAAGGGAGTGGTCACTGGTATCAAATGAGACAGGACTTTAAAAGTGTTCATTTATTTTATTCTTTTATAGACCAATATCTTTAATGTGTATGCAGAAATCTTCAACACGCTAGTGTATTCAATTCAGAAGCTTCTTTTTTTTTTTTTTTGCAGTTCGATTTTAAACACAAAGAAGTCATTGTGGAGTGGGGTGATCAACTGAGAGAGGGTAGAGACAAGATTGCAGTGGGGTAAGACGTCAGTGGAAGGTGAAGGAGAAATCCCAGGTGTAGACTGCAGTGCTATAAATCGTACGGGGAAAGAAAGGAAAGAGGAGAGGTAGGAATGAAGGGCAGCTCTTCTTTATTAAGCTGAGAGGGATTTGAACATAGGTTAGAACTTGGAAACAGTGGAGGAGAGGTTGAAGATGCTGCAGTGAGAGTTAGGACCCCGCAGGCTGGAGCAGGTGGGCTCCAGAGCACAGGATGACCTGACAAGGACCAGCATGACTGGTGCAGGAGGAGGAGGAGGGGGACAGCGAGCTGTGCGGCTTAGGGATAATACCACCTCACAGAACAGCTGAAAGTGGTACAGGTCTGGCGGGTTGAAGGATGACCCTGAAGGAAGAAGAATGCTTGAAGATGGGGGACCCCAGACTACTTGCCATTGCTAGTTATGATATTTTTAAGGTTTTTGAGAATGTTTAAATTGAAAGTGTCAATTTTATGCTATTGAATCCATTGTCTCATTTGCACTCAGGCCAGGCAGTGTTGCGGAAGGAGTTTGATGTCTCCCTTTAAACCCAGGCTGCCCAGGTTTTTGAGGAGACTGCCCAGTGGCAGGTTTGGGGAGGGTACTGAATAGTAACTGCCCAGGGTCTGTGAGGTAAGGAGGAGGAATGGGGCAGACACTTCCAGCCAGGAGGCAGGCATCCCCATCACACGTGGAGCCAAGGACAAAGTCGGCCATCCTTGCGGGAAGGTGTTGGGGGAATTGGGACAGTGATCTCAGATCCCCGGAGGTTACTAGGATTTTTGGAGAAGCAAATGAATGGAGGAGGATTGGGAGATCCCAGAGGAGGCATCCCTTGCTCCAGCTCATCAAGTCCTAAGGAATAGTGTGCAGTGGAGATGGGAAGGAGGGCCGTGGCAAGGGTCTGGGGTGGTCCCTGGACTGCTCTCACTGCCTCCTTTCCTGAACAAGTCATCCTAAAGATGAGAGGTTCTGGCATAGAACTGGGCTGAGGGTCTGCAAGAAAGGAGAGGAGACCAGCCCAGGGACAAGGAAAGACTTCAGTAGAGGGGGGAAGGTGTCAGCTCCTCAAAGGACAATTGTGAGGACTAAATGTACTAACACTGTAAAGAGCACATAGTTTGTAATAAATATCATCTCTAAAATATAAGCATTAGGAAGAAGCAGGACAGAACTCTGGGTGACGGTTTGACCTGCTGACTGTCCATTCCAATGAGAGAGAAAGTGCTCAGTGCAGAGAGGAGTTCTGGCTCTGCTGTTAACTCCCAGGACTCGGGGCAAGTATTTCACCTCTCTCTTCAGTTTGCTCATCTATGGAATGATAATTTTATACAAGATCATTTCAGAGGGCCTTTCCGACTAGCATATTCTAGGAATCTATGCTCTGATCAAATGCAGAATTTAGAATTTTCAGCATCCACTTTCTTTTGTTTTGTGTATCTATGTGGTGTATTGTAATAAAATTTCATTATAGGCACCAAAATCTGAATATTGCATAATTTAACATGTCATAAAATATTCTTGTTTTGATTTTTTTCATTATTTAAAAATGTTAAAACCATATTAGCTTGTAGGCAATACAAAAGCCAGTGGTAATGAGCCAGATTTTGCTTACAGACCTTATAATACGAATCTCAAAAGGGTACTCTTCCATCGTTTTAAGCTGATTTCTATTAAAAGCCAATAAGATCTTGAGAACTTAAGTTAAAACATCCATTTCAACAAAATATTTTATATTAAAACACTGTCCTTAGAAATTTGTATCTCTTATAGGCAAAATATCACCTCATACAAAGATTTCATAAATCATAAGAAATTTTGAAGTCACCCATAGTTCTATTGTTTCAACATAAGACAATTTAATTACATAAATAACTTTTATTTTTCAAAGTACCCTTGCCCTGGGCAGTGTTTGTTACTATATTAACCATCTTTAAGTGTACACTTCAGTAGTGTTAAATACATTTACATTACTGTGAACAGATCTTCAGAATTTTTCACTTTGCAAAACTGAAACTCTATATCGGGTAAACAACACTCTTTTTTCCTATTCCCCCAGATCCTGATAACCACAATTCTATGTTCTTTTTCTATAAATTTGACTACTTTAAATACTTCACAAATAAGTGGAATCATATGGTATTTGTCTTTCTGTGGTGGCATTTCACTCAAGGTCCATTCATGTCGTAGCACGCAACAAGATTCTTTCCTTTCTAAGGCTGAGTAATATTCCATTGTATTTATGCATCACATTTTGTTTGTATAGTCTTATTGTGAATAATGCTAGATTTGGGTTATTTTCCCTTTTGGTTATGGGGAATAATGCTGCTATAAACATGAGTATACAAATATCTATTCGAGACCTCGCCTTTCCGTTCTTTTGGCAGAAGTAGGTTTGTTGGATCAAGTAGTAGTTTTATTTTTAATTTTCTGAGGAACCTCCATTCCACTATGTTTTATGGTTCTGTTTTCTTTCCCCCAAAGTGAATATGACCCTGTTTTCTCTCTTCTCTCTTATGTACTTTGACAAACTAGATTTGTGACTGCTCATAGCTTTCTTTAGAGGTCAATAATACATGGGAAGACCTTAGCACCCCCAGGAGAACTGAGACAGCCATAATAATGAGAAACATCCAGAAAGTCCTGATCAATGTTAATTCTCTTAGTTTTTGAAAATGCTGGACTGAGGACAATGACTCAGTGAGGTCATCCTCAGTGAAATGCACTCAACTGGCTGGGGTGGGGGAGGCTCAGGTGGAAGCGATTTCAAATGCTGGGAGTGCCAGAATGATGGGAAATGGGGTAGTGGGTGAGGGGAGTGCAGACGGGTTGCAAGACGTTTTGAGCTAGGAAATTGAATCCTTGAATGCAGAAAAAGATGTAAATGTTGCTTCCAAGATTTTATAGCTCCCAGATGCCTCCTCTAATTGCATAGCTAACCCTGAGTTTATTAAGTTATTTTCCAGAGTCAAACTCATTTGTATACATGTCAGAATGTAAACTGAATTTAAAAAGTAAGGTCCTTGGATTAGAATTCAGGAATGATAAACAAACTCATTTAGAATGTAAGATTTGCATGTCATTTGCATGTGCCCAAATGCAATTACATGTGCTCTGTAAATATGCATTTCACATTTATTTGTCATGATAGAAATTAATTGCCATAGATTTTTTTTTAATATTTAAAGAAAAAAATGATGACTCTTAAAATAGTCTCTGCTAGTGCATGATTCAATGTGCAGAAACTGGCAAGAAGAGATAAGGATCTGTCGAAAACCATAAATTCCCACTGCAACATCTGTAGTAGTTCAAATCTCATGGTTTATGGAGGCCCCCTTTGCCTTCTCCGTGGGTATTACCATAGCATTCTGTAGATTTATTGCGGGCTCAGTGCAAGGACAGTTTTACTAGCAAAGCTTTAAAATAAGTTTGCACGGGGGCTGGGGGGCTGTATCTTCTTTGAAAGTTCAGGATTGAATTGAAATGAAATAGCTGCTCTAGCTTTAGAAATTTCTAGATAAGCCAGGTTCCCATGTACTTCTACACTGCCTACGCCCTGCTCCTTCTCTCATTTTTTTTTTGCATTTTTTAGTAGGAGATAACTTGAATAACCAAAACCCTACCCTTAGATTATAAAGATACCTTAGAAAATTGGGAGTCCTTGAGTACTGGGTGTTAATACTAATGTTGGGAAGCTTTTTTCTTTTCTGTTGGTTTTTTTTTTTTTTTAGATTACATGGTTAAATTGATTTTTTAAATGTACAGCTTTATGAGTGTTAACACGGGTATATGTTTGTGTAACTACTACCACAGTCAGACTACAGAACAGTTCATAACCCCCAAAGTCTCCCTTGTGCTACCATTTGTACTCCCACCTTCTACTTTACCCCTTGCAAACAGAATATGTTCTCCATCAACATAATTTTTTGTCTTTTCAAGAATGTCACATAAGTGGGAATCTTATAAAATGTTGCCTTTTGAGAATGGCTTCTTTCATTAACTTAATGCTTTTGAACTTCATCCAAGTCGTGTGTATCAATAATTCATTCTTTTTTATTTTTTGAGACAGAGGACAGAGTGGCACTTTGTCGCCCTCAGTAGAGTGCTGTGGCGCCACAGCTCACAGCAAACTTCAGCTCTTGAGTTTAATGCTCTTGCCTCAGCCCCCCCGAGTATCTGGGACTACAGGTGCCAGCCACAACGCCCGGCTATTTTT
>CAUYQV010028737.1:0-15932 GCA_963574575.1 Galagoides demidoff | reverse complement strand
TGTGGTCCCAGCTACTTGGGAGGCGGAGGCAGGAGACTCGCTTGAGCCCAGGAGTTGGAGGTTGCTATGAGCTGTGATGCCATGGCACTCTACCCAGGGGGATAGCTTGAGGCTCCGTCTCAAAAAAAAAAAAAAAAGAGGTCATCAGCATGATTTGAAATAGTATATTTTCTTATCATATTTGTCTAAAGTATAGCATATTTTTTAATTTTTAGAAAGTTAATTTATAATCTGTTCTTTTTTAAAATTTTAGCAACAAATTATAAAATCTCAGGGAGAACTACTGCTAAAATATTCCAAATCTTAAAAACTACATCAAGTTATGCACATGTTTATTTATGTGACTATATGTAAATATATGTGGTTGATAGCATGGTGTTTTCATAAGGATTATATATTAAGTATTTCACTTACTACTACATGTTGTACAAACATCAACCTACACAGATAAGTATATATTCACATTGTAGTTTTATGGCTATGTTGCTGTCTTTTGAAGAAATACCCAAAATATGGTGGCCACTGAGCCTGTCTTCATGTTTTGAATATAATAAAACATTGGGTATAAACACTTTTGAATACTTGACTATTTTCTTATACTAATTCTTAGAAATATTACCTCAATGAGTATGCACATTTTTTAAAACTATAGGTCCTTATTATCTAATTTTCCTTCAGAATGGCTATGCCAACTGATATAACCCCTGTAATATAAAAACTGCACTACCTCATTACTGGCAGGAATGCCAATTTAATGAGAACTAACCTATAGTGCTATGCCATTATGGTTTCAAATTATAGTTTTTTTATTATTAATCTAGTTAAAATGTTTTACTCATTTTAATTCCTTATAAGTTTTTCATAATTCAAGTTCACTTTCTTATCAGTTTATAAAACTCCTTTATATGTTAAGGACCTTAACCAACCTTTATATATATATATGACTTTATTTTGCCCTGCTTTAACAATCTCATTATAGACCGCTTAACCAACCGTTCATTAGAGCCATTTTTAAAAACATACAATAAGCATCTTTTCAAATATGTCATCAGTCTGATTTTAAATGATCTAAAAGTTTTCCTGTAATCTGTAAGTCTCAGTTAGCTATAAAAAATGTTTCAGCAACTGTTAATTCAGCAAAGATAAAGGCAGAGAGGCAGGCTGATAATAATTGATCTGACTCAGAGGCAATAGGGGAATAGAGAAATTTTTAGACAAAATTATTAAAGCAATAATAGCAATTTTCTACTACAGCTTTTATTTTATCAATGAGCATACTGTGCCATCTTCTTTCTACTCGCCAGCTGTTCTCAAATTTGGCTGTGCATCCAAAAACACCTGAGGAGGATTTAAAATGACCCATGGGAGGAGGCAGCACACAATCTTCCCTCTTGTGTGCCGTGATAAAAGAATTGTAAACCATTATCCTACATAAACGTTCATGTTTCTTTCTAGCTCAGGGATCTTAGCAAAAGTGAAATTTGATATTTGCCACAAAGACAAGGAAATAAGAAGACCTCCACCTCTTCACTGTTTGTCTTGTCAACTCTTCCATGTATTTTAAAACATGTTAAAAGATGGCGCTCTGAAAAGATGAAATGGCTCTCTGAGCACCCAGAGAGTCAGTCAAGGGAAGCCCTTTACCTGTCACTCAAGGTAGCTCACCACTGCTACTACTCTGTCTGAGCTTTCTCTGCTGCTCAGATGGTGGAAGAGGTGAATTTCAGTGAAGATTTGAGAATGTATAAGTTGTTAGAGGCCAACTTAATGATTAAGGTTGGCAAAAGACTTCACGAATGAAAAATTTTAGTTAATTATTTTAGCTGAATTGCTTTTTCCTACTTGGTCTTTATATTTTAATGAAGATGGCAAAATTTTAAATAAAATAATATTCCAATAAAATGATGGGACAATTAGACATGTTTATGCCCCAAGGTAGCTAGGGTTCCATCAATTTAAATCTCAGGAGGAATTATCTTTTGTGAAAAATCATTTTCTATAAAATATGAATGTTTAATTCAAAATATAGTTACCTTTAGGGTTTTGCAAAGAAATTTAATTTGGCAGGGATTAAATCTCTGAAGCATAAAATCTTCCAAAACTGCAACTTAGTATTTAGAAAGTATCATCCTCTACACATCTTAAAGTACAGTTAATTATTCAATCTGGTTTAAGGTCCAATGTAAGAAAATTAATGTTACCTGTCACAAACTTGTGCTGTAATTCCCCATACCCACCTCCAGGACTCTCTGAATTTAACTGACAGCATATAACTAATAAATTTAAGTTTTAATACTCTGTCTCCACTTATCGCTCCAAAAGACTTCCTCATGAGTGATATACAAAACCCAAGGCCCAAGGAACCATGCATGGTATTACCTCTGGGGATGAAAATCCCCTGTTCCATACAACCCAGGCTATCCAGAAATTTACTCTTGGAAGCCATCGGAGCCCATCTTCCGGCAGGCATTCTCCAAACTCACTCTCACGTGGTTCACCAACCCTATTCCCAACATATTCTTGGTTTCACTTTCTAAAGCCCCAGGTTCATGAATCCTGGATTCTGACTTAAACTCTCATAGGGAGTTTCTGAAGCCTCCTTACTAAAACACATTAAAATACTCCAGTCCTTGAACCCAGCATCCTTCTGGATCTCCTGGCTTCAATCCAGTTAGCCCTATATCCCACACATTTTCTTCTGTGTTCTTTCTTCCACCACCCTCCCCAAATCCTTTTCCTCATCCCCTCTGTTAGCCTACTTGTTGTGCAATTTTTATGTAAGACCACATACCTCCCTTGGGGTTCGATGCTGTGACTGATCATCTCAGCAATGAGTTTGCCAGATTTAATTAATCCAAAAGAAACTTAGATTTTTCAGGAAGATTTATGCAGTCATACATATCTGCTATGGGGTTCTATAACAAACTGGCATACAATATGACCTGCAAGAGGAGAGAGTTCAAAGCAGTGTTTCCTATTGAGTAGGGAACTACTACTCGAAAATTGTATCTTGAGAGGAGACTAATCTGGTCACTGAGGAGTAACTGCAGGTCAAATATTTCAGATATTACTGGATTCCATCTGTTCTCTTGGCAGCTGCTTCAAAATATTATTTTATGTTTTTTTCTCTTCCTTGCATCTTAATTGGCAAATATTTTATCTAACTGGTGAGCAAGACCTGGTAAAATATTATGCACCCAGATGGTCAAAAATATTACTTGATACTACTGCTACAGCTAAAGAAATGCGTAGGTTATTTTCAGGAAGTATATGTGTTCATTGCCAGACTGCCATAACAAAAAAAAATTGGAAACTGTCTAAATATTCTACAGTAGTACGACGGGTAATTAAATTAAGATCCATTCACTAGATGAAATGGAGTGAAGCCACTAAAAGGATGACAGCAAGAACATGCCATGACATGGAAAGTTTTTGTGATAAGATATCAAACAAAAGTGAAGAACTTTAGGTATGGGATTCTTAATGTCAACTCTGGGAAGCAGATACCAAAAATATCACAAAAGTAGAAGGAAATCTTGTCTGATATTTTTAAAATTTGTAATTATATTAATCGTTTTTATAATTGTTAGTGCTTTTACTTTAAGCAAAAGTTAATGCTTTTACTTTAAGCAAAAAAGAACTGAGCAGTTTCTGAAATGGCCACATTTTTACTCTCTCTTACTACTTTGTGCAGAACAATTCTCTTCATTCCAAGATGAGCTATGTTTCTAGATGGGGGAGCCCCTAAGTCTTTTCCTGAAACTAGAAATTTTAAAGATACATGAATTCAGAAGCTGCCCTCACAATTCTCCTGGTGAAAGGAGACAGCTCACAAAACATTTCTTGCGTCTCAGGAGCCTGTGTTTTGAATGGAACTTGAAGATTTGACTTTGGATCCATGTACATACTTTACATAATTATTAAATACAGTTTAAATTTGCAAAACAATATATAAATTTTAAAACTAATGGAAACCTAATTGGTGGCTGAGGAGAACTATTAAATGATCATAAAACAGTATTTTCACTATGAATCTGTACTGAGATACACACTAAGGCAAAATGAACTTCAAAAACAGTAAATTGTAAACTATTTTTGGGAAATGTTTCTATTGGTAGTCACTTTATAGTGTGTATTTTATATGTAGTATAGGTTAAAGCAAATAAATAGTCATTTTTATGTTGTTGAAAAGCAGGATTTTTGAATGGGTATAGGAAAACAAAAGATTGGTCAGAGTAAATTGAAATTCAATAGCCCTGAATTTGAATAGGGTCAAAATAAACTCAGAAACAATATATTTTATTTTCTGAAAAAAGGCTCCTTTGCCTTAACTCCCTTAATGAAAAGACCTAGAAATAATGTCCATCCTATAGCAATAAGCATTCTTAATTCTTAGATCTTGATTGCCAGATAAATTCTTTCTTCACTATATACATGTATTTAAGACAAAACAAAACAAAACAGTTTCTTGGAGAAACTGTGAATTATAAGTCTACAGTAGGAAATGTATGAGGTGATTTTGGAGTATCTGACCCATCTGCTAGAGCTAATGAACAAATTGGCTTTTGCCCTTAGTGTGTATCTCAGTATGGATTCATAGTGAAAATTCTGTGTTTTATGATCAATTGGAATAGTTCTTCTCAGCCACCAATTAGGTTTCCTTTAGTTTAAATTTATATATTGTTTTGTGAATTCAAACTGTATTTAATAATTATGTAAAGTGTGTACATGGATTCAAAGTCAAATCTTCAAGGTCTATTCAAAACACAGAAAATATTGGGACCAGAAGGTCCCATTAAAGATACTTCAAAGACAAAAGCCACACTTGACAAAACTGTGGGACACACAACCTAACATATTAAATAACACAATAAAAGAAACAAAAATAGATGAATAGATTAAGAAATACTTTAATGATAAATCAACCAACTTCAATACGACTTTTATTTGAATCTTGACTCAGACATATTGAACATAATTGTGAGCAAAATTTGGATACTTGAAAATACTAAATAATTATTGTTAATTCTTATTTAGGTACAGTTATGGCATGAAGATTTTTTTTTAAGAAAAAGTAGGACTCAATATCTCTTTAAGAAGCATGTTTATTTATAATAAAATAATGTTTCTTTTCCTTTTTTTTTGAGATAGTCTCACTATGTTGCCCTTGGTAGAGTGCTATGGCATCACAGCTCACATAAACCTCAAACTCTTGGGCTTAATTCTCTTAATTCTCTTAACTCTCCTGCCACAGCCTCCCAAGTAGCTGGGACTATAGGTACCTGCCACAACACTTGGATATTTTTGTTGTTGTTGTAGTTGTCGTTGTTTTTAGCAGGCCTGGGCTGGGTTTGAACCCTCCAGCCCCAGTGCATGTAACTAACCACTGGGCTACAGGCGTTAGGCCAATAAAATAATATTTCTTTGAAGCTTATTTCAAAATAATCTAGAGAGGGGCTATGGATGAAACAAAACTAGCAGGAGTTGATGGCTCCTGAAGATGAGGGACAGGCTTCCTTAGCCTATTACCATACTCTGCCCTATGTTACTCCTAATATTTTCTTTCCTCAATGAGTGCAACCAAGCCTAATGTTCCTTAGTTCAACACAACCCTTTAAAAATAGATCTTGATGTATTAATAATCATATTGTCTAACACTTTAATAATATATGAATTTTATTTACTCAGCATTATATATGTAGGAAAGCACCACATAGTGCCTGGCATAGAAAGACAGTCTCTACAAGTTGCTTTTAAATCAAAACCCTCTGAGATAAGTATTATTATTCATATTTCAAGAGAGAGAAATCACTAAATGACAGAGGGGGTCTGAGGCGGGGTGATTCTAACTTCATTCCATGCTACTTCTGTGTATTAATAGTTTCATGACAATTTAGGGGCATTCCTATAACTAATCCTTGATATACTGTGAGTCTGCAACAAAAGAGAAATTCAATTATTCTATTTACCCCAGAGAATGAAATGTAAGTACCTCTTCAGATCTAATGGAGTCTGCTCATCATTTTCTGAGCTTACCAAGTTCAATAGCTCTAGAATTTTGGCCCACCAGTCTCTCTATAGTCTACCTACAGTTTTTTTTGTGTAACAAACTTCTATACATCCTTAAAAATTTAGCTGAAATTATCCCTTCTTGGCAAAGACTTTTCTAGTCCCAAAACAGAAGTAGCTATTTCCTCCTCAACGCTGGCATAGTTCTGTGAATATGTCTCTTCACAGAGTAAATAATAACAACTATTCATAGAATGTTTATTAAGCATCATTCACTGTTTCAAGTGCTTTTCTATGTTATACTAACTTATTTATTCCAAGAATCCTATGAGTTAAGTACCATGACCATCCCTATTTGACAGATAAGGAAACTGAGGCCCTTCCTTGTTGGGTTGGATCAATTTTATTTGCCTTTGTATTTTAAATACAAAATAGCACAAGGCACATAATAATTGCACAGTCCAATATTTGTTGAATTGGATTGTTTTGCAAGTTTTAATGCATGATTAAAGATTGAAAAGATTGGCATGATTTGGATTTAAAAGAAAACTATTTCTTAATAATTTTTAGATAATGCAATAATAAAAAAAGTTTAGGTTGAATTAACATTCGTGATTTAGATCTGTTTTAATAGATTTATATTGTGCTTGATTTTTCTCAGACAAATACAAAAGTAATTGTGCCATGAAGTTCTTATCTGAGCTGGGTCCTTTTTGCTCTTGGAAGAGTTTTTATACAAGGTAAAGAAGAATTGCTGCCACTTTCTAGTTGAATAAAGTCATGAAAGATTTTAACTTGCCTTGATGTTTCCCAAAATCTCAATTGAAAGTCAATTTTATAAAAATTCTTCAAATTGCAAGGAACTAAGAGTGCATCTTGGTTGACCTCAAAATAGAAGTTGAGCAAATAATGTGTTTTCTAGATTACCCATTTTATGTTTAGAATGCATTTGTATTTTAAGATGAACCATGCTATATTGAGTGTTCTATAAGTGTATTTCACAGGAGATTTTCTATTTGTGATAGAGCGTCTACAATCATAGTTATCTTTCTTTTATCACAAATATATGATGCACATATTTCCATAGTGCATTTTAATATTCAGTGCATTTTGCAATGTTGCTTTAATGTCAGCATGCCATCCACCTGGGTGAAACAAATTATCCTTTATTGCAAGAGATGTACACTAATGAAAGAGCTTTTGACTCTACTGTCTCCTATATAATACCTCTGCTTCATTTTAGCCTTACACTCTGAATGCCTTTATTTAAAACATGCCATTTTTCTCATTCTAACTTTGGTTCATCCTGCTATCTCCAAATTCTCAAGTATTCTTGGAATACCTTCCATGTAAGCCTGGGCTCATTTGATTTTATATGATAGAACATCAAGTCCAACTGGGTGAGACAAAAATAAAAAGTTTATACACGTCCAGTCAAGCAAATGCTGATGCCTAAATCTTTCTGCCACGTCGCTTGTGAAGAGTACATTGGGAAGAGTCATATTTTGATGTGCTTGGATTACTACTACTAATTATTATTATTATTATTATTATTTTGGAGACAGAGTCTCAATTTTTGCTTCATTGCCCTTGGTAGAGTGCTATGGCATCATAGCTCACAGCAACCTCAAACTTACGGGTTTAAGTGATTCTCTTGCCTCAGCCTCCCAAGTAGCTGAGACTATAGGTGCCCGCCACAACACCTGGCTATTTTTAGAAACAAGGTCTTGCTATGACTCAGGCTGGTCTCTAACCTGTGAGCTCAGGCAATCCACCCACCTCAACCTCCCAAGGGCTGGAATTACAGGGGTGAGCTACCACACCCAGCAGTAATAATGATTTTAAAAGTTTGAGACCAATATTTAATTACCAATTTTTAGTAGATTAGAAATATTATTAGGAATAGGGAATAGAGTATAGACAAAGGGAGACAGTAATAGAGGATTGATTCAGATGCAATTTCCTGGTTTTTAGCACAAAGCACGAGAATCTGTCACTTTAATATTCTGAAGCCTGGTGTGTTGAATATTCCCCCACCCCCCACAGCTGCTGTGCCGCTCCAGGCTAGACGCCTTGAGGCTGTTTTCTGCCAGGGTGGGGCTGTGTGCTCTGGGAGAATGCTTTTGGGGAATTAAGAATGTGGAATCTTTGAACTTTGTGTAACACAGGAAGACTTGCTCCAGACTAGATAAGGAGGAGAAAGATCTTTTTTCTTCTGTAACCTTAATTGGGCCAGAGGCGTCTAGGTTTGGACACAGGTTATCAGAGTATTAAAATATCACATCTGTGATGTAGGACTGTGGATCAGCTAGGATTTGGTCCTTGGTCAGCCCAAATTGATAATTGGCTACCTTATCTAGACTCTGTTTGTATTAAAACCACATACCTTAAAACAATAGAAAGTAGCAAGTAAATCCATGCAATTAATGTAATTCGTTGTAGAGCTAATCTAGTTACAGAAATGCAAGTGCAGCTAGAATCATAACGGGATTGTTTGCCTTGCCTTTATGAGATTGATGATTGTAACCCTGATGTATGAAATACATACAGAGCTAGGCTGATACTCAGGGTGGCATACGGAAGCCTCATGAGGAAGGGTGTGCCGCCTCCCTAACCCCTGCTGGCCTTAAAACTATCTCTTCGTCTTTGTTTATTGTTTCTCTGTTTACATTCTATAAACCTCATCAATAATTGTCCTTTGGTTTCTTGTTCCACCAGGCCACTGGGAAGTAAACTCACAGCATGTTGGGCTCCCTTCCCTGACAACTTGACCTCTGCTTTCTTCTCTAACGGTGTCTTTCTCAAATGCCCTCTTACTCCTTGGTGGCAAGATAGCAACTAAAAACCAAGAACTCATATCTTCAGAGCTTAGATCTTCAAAGGAAAGATATCCTTTCTATCTCAATACATGTACCTGGCCAATTACAGCATTGGAAAAAATGACCATGCTCAGGGAGATTCATTTTACCAATTATATGTCCAACTATAAAATTGATAGAAGTCAGAGGTACCTGAAGGACACACACACAGAGTCAGGATGGGGTAGTCTCTCCAAGAAAAGCAGAAGAGCTGTTCCCAAAATGGCAATGGATTCTGGGCAAGAAATAGTAACTATTACCCATCCATGATATGTCAGTCATTGTAAGGTAGCATAATAAACCACAAATATAGGTAACTCGTAGACAACACCTAATTAAAAAACTTATTCTGTGGATAAACTGGTTGATTAATTTTTTTTGAACTGCAATTTTTCTCTCTGTAAAATGTGGAAAGACAGTGATGCCCTGTCTGTAAAGACTAAATGGATAAGTATATGTATCCACTACATACCACATCCCTTGCCAAATAGCAGGCACTTCTAAAGGAGGGTTTTCTTCAAGACCAAAGATGAGTTCATCAATGTAGGAAGTCATCCTCAGCTACACCTGTCTCTTCATCCGGACCTTCTGAAGTCTTACTGGTGTGAAAGGCTACAAAACCATTTATTACTGAACCTCACACAGGCAGCACAGCCTCAGGAGGCTGGATATGTAAATGCCTGGTCTCATCAAATAATTTTTAAGGTAATTTCTTTGTGCCTTTCCATGGCACCCAGCTCAGGGCAATTCAGTCCCTCAGTACAGAGTGAGAGAGACACTTTGTGTCTGCCCCTAGACCAGCTGTCCCATCAAATTGCATTGTGAGGGTACTGAATTACCACAGGAGGAAGCATAAACAAGCAGAGAGGTAAATAATGAGGAAAGTTGAACCATAAAATGAAAAAGTCTCTATGCATTTGTTTATATATTTAGGGTAAAGGAAAGTCTGGGAGGTATAGGGATGGTTTATTGTTACCCTGCTGCAACTACAAGGATGCTCTGAATTACTTTTGAAGATTCCTCCTCATTCCAATGTTTTGGTAAAGTGTGGTGTAGAAAATCATTAGAAGTGTAGAAAATCATTAGAATTTAATGTAAATACATAAATTAATGATTCATCAGTAGGTAAATTAGTCATTAAAGTTAGATTTTGGAGATGGATCTGGGTTTGAGCCCAGTAACCACTATTGGGAATCTCTAGAACTTAGGCAAATTATAGCATCTTTTTAAACCTGATCAAATTTGTCCAGAGGAACTTATAAGAGATGTGAGAGTTAAATAAGATAGTGTATGTATATTTCTTAGCACAGTGCAAGGCACGTAGTTGGGAAAGCAATAACGTTAACAAAGGTAAGTTTCATTATTATGTTATTTGGGGAATGAGGCTCCAGGTTTGATTTAGAAAAGTTCATCTCCTAATTATGGCAGCCTCTCCCTTCTCTATAAAAATAAAAACTATACATAGTAAGCATTTGCCTCATTCCCGCTACGTTAGTCCAGTGCTGATTACTGTTTCATTTTCAATCCTATTTGCATTTGTTTCATTCCCATAGAAGAGCAAAAATCAGACAATAGTTGGGACCAGACTTTCTTTTCTTAGAACCCCACAGGGCTTCTGATGTGTCTCTAAATTTTGACTTGGCTTTGCTTAGAAACTTGATAATAACTTAAAATTCAACAGTAAGAGTCTGTCACTAATACTCCTTTTAGAGATATTAGATTCTTATTTTACCAACGCCACAAGATTTGGGGAATGTCATGTAGTTTACTGCCAAAGACACAGCTTCTAAATTATACACTGATACACAGAAGGAAAGGAAGAGGGAAAATATCCATAAGGCACCGCAGTGATGAATACTTGCTCAGCTGCAGTGAATGGTCCATCATAAGAATGTACAAAGGAAGTTCCTGCAGTGGGGCTGAAGGCAGGAGACGGAACTCTAAGGTTTTGAAGTTGCCAACTAATTGGTCTAGCACTTCCCTTTGAAACCCTCTGAATATACTCTTTAAAACAAAGACATTAGACTAAGTAGATATTGTCGAGCACATGGTTTTCTTCCTGTCAGGGGAAAAGGGAGCTTTTACATAATTCTTGGGGTAAAAGATATCAGGCACATACAGGGGTTTTACAATATTCGGTAATAAGTTTTTTTCCCCTTTAAATACTATAGACTTCACTGTTTAACCTCAATTAAACCATCTCAATGTCAGTCCATTATGATTAGTTAAATTAATGTTCTGAAGAGAAAAAACAATGCTTTTAAATAAAGTGATAATTAACAGCCTATAAGCATCAGCCTATTGGCCACCTCAACTCTTTCTTCTATGTGCCAACACACAGGGCTTAATTTTAGACAAACTGGTCCACTTGCTGTTCCCTAAAAACAAGTTGTTTCTTTTTATTTTTTTTTTAACTTGCTTTGAGTTTTTCCCTTATTTCTTGTATGCAATTCTCAAGTTTACCTGCAACGCGGGTCCTAATCTCCCCTAAGCTCCTATAGATCTAGGAGGTAGGTCCAGCTCCTTGGTACACTGCCAATTCTTCTGTCTATAAATATCGCTTTCCCTCTATTACATTGAAAAACCTTTAAGTGCAGATGTGGTATGTTTTACCTGCTTGTTTTCAAGGTTTCCTATATAAATGCCGGTGATGATTCAACCATTTGTGTAACATGTTCCCCTAAATACTGGATGGGATTGAAGAAGAAGATTAATATATGTAATTTCTTCCATTTAAATGTCAGAGTTTGATAAGAAAAGATGAGCATATCAAAAATTAAATTGAACCTCATGTAATATTGTAGAAGTTCCAACATAAACACAAACTGAGATTTTTAGAACCTTTTAAAATAATTGATGAAAAACAGTCCTTACTTGGATCATTGTGTATGTGGGTTTTGTTTTGGGCTGAAGTATAAAAGGATAGGGGAAGGCTAGTTCAAATTTAAAAAATGAGTTACACGGCCATAGAATGACCAGTAAGAGGAGAGAAGACGGTGCTGGTAAGGATGAGGACCTCCTGAAGATGGAGTGATAAAAATGATTTCTAGAAATTCTCTCCTTAATCCTTTAATCGGAGTACCCTGCAAAGGGACCACAAATAGAAACCAAAAATATATATATTTACATGGGGTTTAAGAGAATCATATTTTGACAAGCACATTGGTCTGATAATTAAGTTTGTGAACTTGCCATCATAAGCTTACTTTGGCAACACTGTATGAACAGCTAGGGAAGATGTCATAGCTCTGGTCTGTCACTGTCTCTCAGTTGTATTCATGGCAATGTGTGGTAGCGTCTGTGTGCTGTCACAAGAATGTCAGAATTTAAATGAGAGCAATGAACAAACATTAAATTTTTTGTTAAACTTGGCAAGAGCAAAAGTGAAATCAGGGGCATGTTAGTCCAAGTTCATGCAGATAATGCCATAAAGATAATGGAAGTGTACAAGGGAAAGAAAGTGTCACTGATGAAGAGAGGTCAGGACAGACAATAATAAGCAGAACCAGCAAACACATTGCAAAAGTTCACCGAATTATGTGCAGAGTTGTTGGCTGACTGTGAGAAGCATAGCAGACTTAGTTAAATGTCCATAGAGAAATAGGGAAATCTTAACTGAAAATCTTAGCCAACAACTCCATGGCTCTTGCATCGTGACAATGCACCAGCTCACACAGCACTGTCTATGAGGAGTTTTTAGGCAGTAAACGAGTAACTTTATTGGAATACTCTCCTTAGTCACTTGATCTGGTCCCCAGGGAAATTTTTCTTTACTTTAAGATAAAGGAAATATTGAAAGGAAGATATTTTGATGATATTCAAAATACCAGGGTAATAAGATGACAGCTTTTATGACCATTTCAGAAAAAGAATTTCAAAATTGTTGAAGGGCAGACCAGGCACTGGTATTGGTGCATAGCTTCCCAAGGGGACTACTTCAAAAGTGACCTTAGTGATATTCAGCAATGAGGTATAAAACACTTTTCCTAGGAAGAGTTCCTGAACTTAATTGCCAGGCCTCATAGATTCTCATCAGCAGTTATATACCTGATGTGGTAGAGAGAAGCTATTATCAATTTTTTAAGCTCAGGAAAAGGGATAAAAACAATCCTTTGGGAGATTAGTCTATTCAAGGCATAGGTTGGAAAGGGAACACACAAGACAGAATTCTTATTTTTGATGAAGTAAAATTGCTCATATACTTTGATGTTTGAAAACTGTTGGGATATGGCAAAATTGCTCAAATATTTTGATGTTGGAAAACTGTAGAGAATACTCTAATGTTTGCATTTTCACCTGGCCACTTGGAAATTAAATGTGTGTGTGTGTGCACAGATTCCTCAAAGGACCTTTGACTTTGTGTTCAATATGTCCACACTTAATTATACTTACATGTTTTCAGCTGTTTATGAACTGTTTACTCCCTTTTTTCTTAAAATTTGCCCTTATAAGGTCAGTCATGGTGGCTCATGACTGTAATCCTTATACTCTGGGAGGCTGAGGGCAGTGGATCACCTGAGCTTAGGAGATTAACACGAGCCTGAAAAGGAATGAAACTCCATCTCTACTAAAAATAGAAAAACTAGCTAGCTGTTGCAGATGGGGCCTGTAGTCTCAGCAACTTGGGGGAGGGCGTGAGCCAAGAGCATCACTTGAGCCTAAGAGTTTGAGGTTGCTGTGAGCTATGACACCATAGCATTCTACCCAGGGCAACAGAGTGAGATTCTATCCTAAGGAAAAAAAAATTGTTCTTATAATACATGTGGATAAATGTATATTAAGCAATCCTTCCTATGTTTGTGCATCAGAAACCATACAGTTCCCAATTGTCATTACGGTCTTACCTCATTCTTAACTACAGCATCTAAGTCTTTTGACCAGTTTCACTGACAAGGACTCTGTCCCCGCTGGCCCTCCTTTCCAATGTGTGGCCCATTGCTTTCTTGTTGTGTCTTCCTTCCAATCCATATTAGTGATTCCCAATATTGTCAAATGTGAGCTCTCAAGCTTAATTCTCCTTTGAGCCACAGGCGCCACCTCAAGCTTAATTCTCTACATGTAGAAATTGTAGCTTTTTCCCAAAGAAAAGCAGCCCTCCTCCCTTTGTCTCAAATAGACAGAGCTCTATTTTGCCTTGACGTCTTAGAGTACTTGATTCACTATTGCACTTTACCTTATACTGATCATATTTATTTGATGCTAAATTTACCTAATGCTCCCCTCAAAAAAACAGAAATTTTTTAAAATTGTATTTTGTTTATAAGTTTTTTAAACCTTTTCTGTTTTGTTTCATTATATTTTAATCCCAACCAAGACTATTGCTATTTATGTCAGTACACAAAACTGTTAGCCAAACCTCCCTCCTGCTATCCTCTTAAAAAAAAAAATACATATATACATATGTGTGTGTGTGTGTGTGTGTGTGTGTGTGTGTCTGTGTGTGTGCCTAGAGCCTTGAGCCTTCTTCCTGGGATATGGTGGGTGCAGAATGAATTATTGCATCATCATTTTAATTATTATTATTTTGGAAGAGATTATATTTGTGTGATAGTACACAGATATATTTTCATTTCTCAAATATCACTTTTCTGAGCTTTGTGCTGCTACAAGAATTGAGAAAGTGACTTATGTACTTCATAATATTAATGCTTTTGGTTAATTGCTGCATAAAAATTATTATATATTTCCTTTTTAAAAAAATTACCCTTGATGAATTTGGTACACTTGTCAATCAGTTTCAGTATCTTGATAATTACACAGCAAGCACGGGACAGTTGATGAGAGGATTAAAAAAAGTAGCTTGGGCCAGGCACAGTGGCTCACGCCTATAATCCTAGCACTCTGGGAGGCTAAGGTGGGAGGATCCCTCAAGTTCAGGAGTTTGAGATCAGCCTGGGCAAGAGTGACACCCTGTCTCTACTAAAAATAGAAAAAAAAAAGAAAGAAAGAAAAATCTAGCAGAGTGTTTTGGCAGGTGGCTGTAGTCCCAGCTACTCAGGAGACTGAGGCAAGAGAATCGCTTGAGCCTAAGAGCTTGAAGTTGCTATGAGCTGTGATGCCGTGGAACTCAACCCCAGGGTGGCAGAGTGAGATTCTGTCATAAATAAATAAAGCAAAATGTCTCAACTAATTTTGTATTAATGTAATGGAGACCTTTTTATTACTAAAATCAACATTGTAAGAGACAACATCATTTATGTCACCCTCCTTTCTAAATATATTTGACCCATCTTAGAGACATAGAAAAAGAAATTATGTCGACCCGTTTGGTTTGTAAAACACTGGCTGTTCCCTCGCACTCTGTATTAATTGACATGTACAGCAAATCTAGGAAGCTGGCAGTGGCTGCTGTATCACCATAGTCTATGCTCCCACTGATTAAGTACAAAGGAGGGCAATACACAGTCAGATGACAAATAATGAAAAGAGAGTTCTATCCTCTTTAATGGAATGGCTGACATGTATTTATTAGAATACCCACTGAGTGTTTGCGCTAAGTGAAAACAAATATCAAGCTGTACTTTTCTTTCCATAGCTTACTGATCTCTTCTGGATATAGTCTTTAAACAAGTGAAATAATTGGGGGATACTTGAATAGAGTTAGAACACATTTTTCTTTGTAAGCAATCACAAGAATGTTGGGGTATGCAGCATACCCCCTGAGTGAAGGGTACAACTACAACTTGGACTTTACCTTAGAAGCAAAAACAATTTAGCCTAAACATTTGTATCCTCATATCAATCTAAAAAAAAAAAAAAGCTAAAGAAAAATTTTTAAAATGTTAAAATTTAATCTAGTTGGACGGTGTGTATTAAGAAATTTTCATTTCGGCTCGGCACCTGTGGCTCAAGCAGCTAAGGCACCAGCCACATACATCTAAGGTGGTGGGTTCGAATCCAGCCCAGGCTGCCAATCAACAATGATGGCTACAACCAAAAAAAATAGCCGGGCGTTGTGGCGGGCACCTGTGGTCCCAGCTATTTGAGAGGCTGAGGCAGGAGACTTGCTTGAGCCCAGGAGTTGGAGGTTGCTGTGAGTTGTGATGCCACAGCACTCTACCCAGG